>APFE030616189.1:0-35453 GCA_000404065.3 Pinus taeda | reverse complement strand
TATGATACAAATAAATAATTAATTAAAAAAAAAACATAAAATTAAAGGAGTAGTTTTTAAACCAGACTTTTTGGAGTTTATTGGGGTTTTTGGTGAGAATTCGACCATTTTTTTGGTTAAATCTTGAATTGTGTTGTTTAAGCTGGTTTTTTTCCTCTATATATGGCTTCAACACCCTCAAAAACCATTAGAGCACTTCGATTCACCCGTCAAACTTGTGATTTCAATAAACCCCTATTCAAGTCTAGACAGATTAATTCGAAAAATAAGCCAATTTTTTTTTTCCAAAAACCACATTTAAAATTTACTAAAAATTAAAAAGGAAAAAACATTTATCCAACCAAAGACTAAAAATATAAACTTATTTATTATTATATTTTAAAAAAAAATAATAATTAAATTTTTTATACACCCAAATTTGATACCTTGGGGCTAGAAGTATTAACATTCAATATACTGGCAATAATGTTATTTTCACCTTTTTACAATATTTGTATTATTATTCTATATTAAATAGACCTATAACTGCATATAAAGTTTATTACATCACAAATTATAATTGTAAAATTTGATATACTTTCTATCATTTATTTAATAACGTAATTAAAATCTTGAAAATCCTAAACACAATTTAAAAACATACCAAATCTGCCTTATTCAGTTTAATAATAATAATTAATAAATTGTTAATTTAATGTTTAAACTTTTAAAATATTTTACGAACGTAAAATACCCAAATTCTTATTCTTTTAATTATAGTAAGAGTGACGGGGTGATAGTTACTGACTAAAAGTCTAAATAAAAATTAAATAGTATTTGAAAGAATAAATAATATTTTTAATGATGTACTATACTAAATAATATTAATTTTGTTATTTATTTTTTGTTTAAATTTGATCGGGACTTCTTTCATTTTTTTATTTTGCATGTCTATTATTTCACCCAGGAAGAGAGTAAGTACAAAGTTTAAACCCAAGATCTCTAGTTTGGTGAGACTTCATTTTACACCCATCGTCACTTGAGCTACCCCACGCCGAAATAATGAAGTTGTTATTTTTAATATATATATATAGTGTCATAATTTTTAATGAATAGATAGATTCAACCCCCTTAAATGCTTTGTGTGTGGAATATGGGAGGTTAATATTTAGTTTAATATTTATGAGGTGTAGGAGAAATGATTATTTTCATTAAAATTTGAGGATATAATTTCAAGCAAGTGATTTTGTGTTGTTTAAAATACGTTTTTGAATGTGTAAATAGATTTAGGCTCTAAAAAATTTTATGAAACGCGAGAATTCTACAAATTAAATAACTTAAACTCAAATTAAATCTATAATAAATTTTTAGTTAAAATTAACCAAAAAAATAAAAAACAAACCAACCATTTTATCAATTAATAAGATAATCTAATATAACTATGTATTAATTGGTTCTTATCTCTACCACTTTTGCTGAAAGAATTGAAAAATCACACTATTCCAAGATCCTATATCTAAATTTATCTCTACTGATAATAACAAAATCTCCAAATACATCCATAAATTTGTTTTAATACATTTAAACCACACTAATTTTTCTAGACCAAATGCTGATGTCATTTTTGATTGTCATCATTTTTTATTTAATTTTACTATAAATTATATAAATTTTTAAAGCGTATGTTCTTGTATTATCATTTAAATTTAATACTTCAACCACTATATCGTTAGGGCAAAATTATATAATAAAACGTCTGATCTAATTAATTATTATTATTTGATTTTTAATAATATAATATATAACGTAAGTGACCTTAATATTATTATTATTTGGAAATTAAATATAATAAAGATATATCAAAGCAATTTCCAAAACATTAAAAGAGTCTTCCCGTGCGAAGTGATGGAACGTGGGTCAAATAAATGTTTGGATAAACGATTCAAGATTATTAATTATTATTTTAATTAAATTATTATTATATATATATAATTTGCTTTAAAAAATTAAAAATATTTTTTAATTTATAAAAACTTATAACTTAATTCAATAATTTTTTATTAATTACTAATTTAAAATATTAAAAAATTAATAACTTAATTCAATATTTTATTAAATACTTAAATTAATGGAAAAAAATCTAAAGACATCTATCAAATAAACTACGCTTTAACAATGGAATGTTATTAACTTCAAAAACTACAATTTCCACATGCCCCTAAGGCTCTAAAACACTGACCCAGCGGGTTAAAATCCTAGACGGTTGGGGAAAAATTTCCACCCGTCAAAATTATATCGTCGACCATATTATTTTTATGGAATTGTTTGTTTTTTTTTATTGCGAAACACAAATGTTTACCACACTGAACCCGTAGCGCTACATGCTTCGTTAGGAACATTTTGCCACACAACTAGAGAAACACATGTTTAGAATCCATGATAGTGAGAGTCTACGTTGTCGATAATGATTCTAAGTAAAATGGTATGCATCCTACTTATCATCATTACATTAAATGTGGCATAGATTAACATATACATTTGTGTGTGGAGTAACTTTCGAGTTGTAATGTTAATATAAATGTTTTGATGGGATTAAAAATAATATTAAATTTTTTAAATTAAATTAAAATAAAAATAAGAGGTGTATAATATTATTAATTAAAAATAAATAAAATAATTTAATAATTTCTAATTGGGGTAAGAGGTGGTTGGCAAACCCATTAAAAGGGTTTTTATGATAAGGATGCTCGACCACTGCTTCTCACACAGTGTCGCTACCTCCCACATGCTCGAAGTGCAAGGCACAGTGGTTGTTTGCATGATTACAATAAGACAGAGAAAGGAAAGTGGCATTCGCATGCACCAGAGTTGGTTGACAGCAAAGAGGGTTAGTAGAGGAGACAGTAGCAAAGGTGGCGCAGAGTTTTCGGGAAGGCGGAGAGATACAACAATCCCAAGTGTTGGTTAACGGGTATGTTCTCCGCCTACACTACATTATGCTCCCCTACGTCTAATTTGTTGAATTGGGATTGCATGGGGGCAAGGGGCTGGGGAGAGAGAGTAATTGGTGTGATGGGAATAGTTGGGAGGTGAAAGGTGGCGGGATTCACCATAGTTGCAAAAGCTATGCTTGGATTTTACTCCGCTTAGGCATTGCATTTTCGTGCATGGGGTCTACTCGGGTTTCGCTCCGCTTTGGCATTCTCCTCTCGCGCATGGGGATCATAGGGATGGGGAGGGAAGGCTGTTGGTTGAGTGAACCTTGTTTGCTTGGCAAATCTAAAGGGAAAGGGTAAGGTAGCGGCAATTGCTTTACAGCTAATTCCAATCTGGGCCCTAGAACAAGTTGCGAAGCCTAGGGCTTTGAGGACGACGAGGGCCATGAGGGCAGAGACTAAGGCCTTGAGGGGAGTCAGTAGGGGGGAGGATGTCCAAGGAAGGAGCCCTCTAGAACTGGGGAATTGACATGTTGAGAGAGTCAGTCATGCAGGCTTCGGCTAACGGCGGGAGCGGGGGATGGTTTGTAAGGTAGGAGAGGGATCCCTCGTAGAGGAAAGGGCTCAGAAGATGGGAGGCCCAAATGAGCAAAGTCAAGAGTTGCAAAGACGAAGTTAGGGGGATAGGGGACAATGTCAACCAACAAGGGGCACTAGGGAGAAGGAGCGAGGCTACTTTAGGCTGGGCTTCTGGGCGGCCATGCAATTCATGACCGAAATTGTGGCCATTATTGGTGCAGGGAAGGGGGCATGCAGGGGTGTCCAGGGCATCTTGGGTGGGGGTTTCTCGTGGTAGGGGGCTTTGAATAGGCTAGATGGGGAGAAGAAATATTGGATGAGAAGAACCATTGGCTGACAAAGATTATCAAAATAATGGCTTTGAATTCTTGGTTGCTTGTTCCTGAAGTAGGTAACTCCCCTTGGAGGAAGAGAGCATTAAAGCTTGTTTCGGGCCACAGTTAGGAGCAGGCTAGAAGGCCCCGGGACAGTACCACAATGGCTCATGCAATGAAAGGCAAGGGCAAAGGGAAGAGATTGTGGGAGAGTGAGGCAAAGTCTGAGCCAATAAATGTTGGAAAACGTCATGGGAGGAAACCCATGGCCATACTAATATAAGAAGCAGTGGCTGCATATGCAAGTGGCACCAGAGAGGAGATTCAACGGCTCATCGCCGAGTGGGAGGAGGATATTAACAAACATGCGAACGCAGGGGTCGTGGACGTGGAAGAGTGGAAGGTCTTGGTGCTTGATCCGGGACACAGTTGTGACATAGAAATGCAATATAAACAAACTCTATACTTGTATTGGTTGCTGAAATGCCTCCTAGGTAAGGCGATGGAACAAATCTGGATGACCGCCATTAAGGACTTTCCAGACTATAAGCAAGAATTTCAAAAGATACAATTCCAATTGCAGAAATAGAATGGTTGAATGGGCCGAATCGAGAAAAATTTCTCATGCATGTGCTTGTCAACCGAGCTGCCTGGATCCAATGCAAAGGATCAGCCCCGGTTACCTCGGCCTCGACTAATCAAAAGAACTAGAAAGTCTATATGCGGATAGCATTTACTTTCTAGTTTGTATAATTTATATATATAAACAGACAACTTATGATTGTGGTCATGATAATCAAGTTTCTATAGCTTGGATAAATAGACTAACTAGTTTTTGTTACTGGATGGTGTATAATGCGATTAGATGGTCAACAGACCTGATTTCCCACCGAACATGTTGATACCACCTAACCATGGTAAATGGTTGTAACCTGCGTGATCCGGGACACACTTGTGACATAGAAACACAATATAAACAAACTTGTAAACGGCTTGTATTGAGTTTTGAATTCCTCATAATATTGGTTACATCTCTTTTGTAGTTGCAGTGACTTCTATAAAAGGAGTGGCACTTTGATGTGTATAAATAAGTGAGTTTCCATTTTCAAAATAGATTTCCCATCTTTTGCGTTGGGAATTAGCAAGATACGTGTACAATATCCAACGGTATTGTATGCAAGAACATGAATAAAATTCATTGTAGGTAATTCGATTTCTCTAATTGCATTGTGTGTTAGTCACGATAAGTTTACTTTTAAACAAATTACATTCCATTCATCATGCCCCAAATTTTATCGTTTAGCCCGATTTAAATTTATTCGTGATTGTAGGTATTTTTATTTTGATAACAAATTTTGAAAATATTTTGAAATTTGAAACTTGAATTCGCTATTGTCTTACATTTCATGATATTCCAAAAATATGGGATTGAGATAAGTTGAGAAACATTGTGTATATGTGTTCTGTTGTCGTTGTTGGTTGTTTGTCTCTTCTAAGAGTATATATTGGTCATTGTTCATGTTTTGACTCATATTTGTGAGAGGGTGGAGAAATGAGAGAAAGGAGGGTGGAGAAATGAGAGAAAGGAGACTAGTATAGTAACGTTTTGATGGCAATAGGAGAATATAGCATGGAATTGGTAGCTTGTTGGTCGTGGGCTTCTACTCTGGCAGCAACTTTTTCTTTGGATTCCCTCAGACTTGCATAGACTTGCATAGGTACAAGGGTTTTACATCATTTATTTGGTACATCATTTCAGGATTGACATGAGAATTTAGAATTGTTTTCTTTTTCTTGAAATATAATGTGTAGATGGTATTTTTAATCTTGAGGCTGCACATTCTTATGTGTAGATATTTTTCTTGTGTCTGTAATTGCCATGTCTCTATATTGTCTTTATTTTCATAAATATATGTTAAAGTTCTTTTTAGCATACTAATTAATTTAATATATACATATAGATACTCTATTTGTAAGGAATGATTTTAGGGATTTGGCATGTCTGAAAATCAAATACGTGAGATAGGTGTTGTCATTTATGTAAAAAAAATGAATCTAGATGAAGTTTTGAGAGCAATAAACCAGTGCCAATTTTATGATGCGTCAAATTCCTCATATTAAAAAACTAATTAGACAAAAATTACCTATAAACATTTGTTTTATAAATTCAACGTGCTAAATTACTAAGAAAATTTTCTAATTCAAAACTCAAATATTTATTTCTCTAACCCTGGTCATAGTCTTGGTTGTAATAGGAAACTATATATTTAGAAATTGGTGACCTGAATATTTAACCCATCAAACCCAGAGAAGATCACTTGGTGCAAATCAAAACAATAGTAATCGAATCTATAGAAGATCATTTGGTGAAAATCAAAACAATATTAATCTAAAATAAGTGGATTATTGGAAATCCAATCCATTTTTTTCCAATTTTGTTTAAAATTTGTTTTATTGGAATGGTAAGTTAAGTTGTTTTATCTATATAATTCATTTTTTTTATTTTTTCAATATTTCAATTATTATTTTAATTGTGTATTACCAATTTAACTAAAACACGCTACAAAACCTCAATCTAATAAAATAATTATTATTTCAAATCAAATTACAACTTTTTCAATTCAATTCCAATTTAATAATCTTATGGGCCTCTCTTTATACTATTTCAAACAATTGTTAATATATTTCTTTCACTCATTTGTGTCAACACGGCCATGCCATTTCAGGATTCGAGAATCCCTAGGTTTTCTCGACTTGTTTCTTTGTTTTTTCTTCGCAACATTGTTGGGATTGATACTCTTTGAGATTTAGTGGTCCCACCAAAGATCCTTGCTTCGTTACCCTTTGTTGTCTTGCTTGGCAACCCTTGTCCCGATAGCTGGTTATCAGAACCTGCTTACATGGCTACTGGGGCCCGCGTCTCTGTCTCCGTTTACATAGACGGACATCCACGTTTATTACCAAAATTAATTATTTAAAAAAACTATGTAAACCGTATAATGCATATATTAGCATACAGGGGCCATGGTTTTGCTGAATGACCATCAATATAGCAGCTTTGGAGCATCTTATTACCATGGTTTTACAATGGCCATCACATGGTCATTTATGTCATTTCTAAAGTTTTATTTTATATAGCTTGTAACTAACTACTAGCTCACCACTCCGCTGGTTAGTAAACGTAAACTCAAATGGTCTTATTTTTATAAATAATAAATGGGTTATTTTTGTTTTAACCTAGTTAGTAATGTAAATTTAAACCTTTTTTTTTCAAATAATAAATTGTTTTTTTTTTCTATTTTTTTTCCTGTAATTATTATGATGGTTAATTGTGAATTATTTTTGGTCTTTTAAGAAGGGGCATATCAATGTGTTTTAAACAAGTCATAATTTTGTTTGGAAAATAATAGAAAATCTTACATGATTTTGAGAAAATCTAATGGATATTTTAGAAAATCTCTATTACAATTGCAAACTTTAAGATTTTGGGTGCCCCAGTATTCTTGATGGTGTTGAATTCATTTCTTCCATCAAGAAAAGGAATTAAACACTCCCACAGTGAGGTGTTTTGAAGAATTTTTCATTAGATTATGGTTAGAAATTCATTGTTTGAGCAAAATCATGGAATTGTTAGACAATTCCATATCAATGTTTAATTTGAAAGATTGGCTACAGGTATGTCAATGTTTGAATTTGGAAGATTGGATAGTTGGATGGGTTCAAGTTCAAGCTTAGATTTAAAAATAATCTATCTTATTTGCAAATTTATGTTTTAATGATATACATGTCAATTTGTGGGCCAATTGGTTAGTCACAAAGAGTAAATTAAACTACAAATCTTTTTTCTTTTAAATTTCAAAAAGGGATATATTCATTTGTGAAACAAATTGCACACCATAACTTACCTTTACATTAGATTAATCACACATATAGGTACATCAATCATTGGTTGAAGATAGAAATTCTATCTTAACCACATAATCACTTAGTTGAGAAAATCTCTTAACCAAACACTAATCTAAGAACTATTTTAGTTGGAATAAATATCTTATATCCAACTAATTAACAAATACATTTGATGATGAGGAACATCAATTAATATCACAAGACAAGTACTAGTTAAATCCCCAACTCCCTCCCTTAACGAGTACTTCTCTTTGATCTTCATGTCTACAAAGTCTTCATTGGCTTCTTTAAACATCTTCAAAATCGCATAGAGAGAACTCCATCAAGTTGTCTCATAACCCTCGTAAAGGTGTAGTTGGAAAACTGGATTCTGAGTTCCACTCTCGAACTCTCAAATCATGGATCTCTTGAATTCAATTACTAAACATCATCCCAAGATGTCGCATAACCTCACGAGAAGACCACTTCCGCATCTTAAACAAATGAGGGATCCTTCCCTAGATCCACAACTACCAAACTATGTGGACAACCATCCATATTTACTTTTACACCAGTCGGTCTCTTAAAATAGTTACTTCAGAGACAACCAATCACCAGTTTGCAATAACTGAACTACTAGTTATTCTATGGATGAACTCCTATCCACCGAGATACATGGGTACCAACTATTGTACTTGGAAATTATCTAGGGAATCCACCTAGATACAGAATGTATATAAACTCAGTTTTACAAAAATGACCTCTTTATCTAATTTTGAAAAATTCTTCCTCATCAATTTTTTAAACACATATTAGTATTATTATAATGCTAAGAATTTTAGCATAAAAATAATTTAATTACTTCACCACCAAAATCTTAATACTTTAAAAACACACTACAATGCTTGTCATTCTCATAAGATCTTCAAACACAACCCTTGTTCTCACAATTCTCTACATTTGACCTGTAAAGAGGATTGGCATTTCCAGCTTCGAAAGTAATCATAGCTCATGGTGGAGGCAATGTGCGCCATGGAGAAAAGTGTCAAATGATCTTTCTCTGCAAAGATCAACACACTCTACCACACATGACTCTCCTATAAATCTCCAAGTAATATCATCATCGTATAATCCAACTTCTCCCTAATAATGACACTAATAATGTGGTGAAACTCTCATCCATAGAGCAAGGCCTAATAATATATAAGCATCTTAATTATAAAAAGTTGATAACTGAAGGGAGTTCTAAAAATCATGTCCTCATGATAAAAAAACTACAAAATCCTCCCTGCGAGGTCACTAATAGATGGAGACTAATAGAAAGCCTAATGAGAATCAAATTACTCTTAAAAGTAATAATATCCCTTGTGCTATTACATATAAAAAGAATCGGAAATAAACTGGCTGAAGATGGTATGCACTACAAAGCAAATGTGTTAGAAAAAAATTGGCTCCATCCTCTTCTTGATGTGCTAAGAACAATATGCAAAGAAATTGTAGAAATGGACAAAGCTCCCCACAATGGGCACACATCTGGTGGGGCGACCTCCTCACATTGACATGATGCCCATCTACTTAATATTGATGCTAGGACACCCATCAATTTGTGCTTTACATGAGTTAGAATACAAATACGCCTGTGTGGTAACATGGTTAGTTCATGGGAGGGCACTTTGATGATAGCCTTCATTCCGTGGGAGTTCAATGAAGGACAATTCATTCTAAATTCTAATAATAGGAGCACCCGAGCAGTAATTATGGTGATTAATAGGAAGGCAATAACATATCATGACACAATATGGAGTAATGGAGGTAGAAGTGGGAGGGTTGAAGCTCTTGTTGCAGTTTATTATGTTCCATGCCATTGTTTCTCGTGGGAAATCCTAGCCTTTTACAATCTTGTTATTTTCAAAGATTATAGTTTTGGAAGGAAGGAAATTCAATATCAATCCTGTAATAGAATTTTCATTGCATGCAAGATTGATGATAGTTTGCAACTAGAAAATACTCAGTCTCAGATGCACTACCACTAGTTCGTTGTAAAATTGGTGAAGAAGTCTCAGGTTTGTTGTTGTTGTCATTTATTGTTCTGCATGTCCCTTTAGTTGTAGACATTTTTCTATTAGTGTTATATGGGAATTGTGGATTAATCATCTTCTAGATATTTATCTCCTCTCTAAGAGTTCTAATTCTAGGAGGTGTATTTTTTTATGAATTTTACCCCATACCTCCAATGCTTCTATTTGTCAGGATTGCCTTGAAGGTTTTAATCCTATACACAAATTACCTACAAATGAATTCATTAAAAAAATAAAAAATGGCGATAAAAGAAAAGGAGTTGTCTATAATACGACTTTTTGGAGATTCCAGTGACGGAATCCGGCGGAAGAAATTGAGGTTAAATTTTGATTTGTTGCAGTTAAAATGGTTTTTTAACTGTATATTTGGATTCAGCACCCTGAAAAACCCCTGTGACGCTTTGATTGTGCAGAAATTAGCTACCAAACTTGCAATTCCAATAAATTGCTGCCGGATTTTGACCGGAAAAACCCACCAAAAAGGCTTTCAAAAAGTCGAATTATAGACAACTGCTAGAAGAAAATATACACAGATTTTTCTCATGGAACCCAAAATTAGGAAAACGAGATTGATTTTTCATTATATTCCTCTCAATTCTATAATGTATTATATGCATGCAAAAGCATTCATAATCCCCCAATCCAATATCCCTAGATTAGAACATAAATTAGAATATAATTGTATAAACAAAACCATCATAAATAAAACCATGCACACAACTATAGATAAGCCTGCTTACCATACTTGGGTTCACCCAAAAACATTGACTCGAACATCGTGTTGAGCGATATTTCCTCCCATACAAACCCCCCAGCAAAACTGTCGACATGCTGCCTCTCGAGGCATGGATGTCATCCCACAATACTCGGATGTGAGGATGCTCATGGATGGTTATGTTGATAGTCATCGGCAAAACCGTAGCTGCAAGATGTTCGATGTATGCATCAGATATACTGCAAAGTCTTAATGACTTGGACAAATTTTTATTTCATGTATGGCAGTTAAACGGGATGTAAACGGAAACAGAGGGCCCAGTAGCCACGTCAACAAGTCCGAGCAACCTGCAATGAAGATAAGTTTGGCGGAGTCGTGTAAATGTGAAATATTTTAAAAATCTGATAGGGTCACAGTTTTCGAATATATCAAATCGATTCCATAAAGATGGCCAGTCATGAAATGTCCATTTCAGGAGAGCCTTCCAGATCCTCTTGTCCATAAATATGTGCTGGTTTCCAGCAGGAAGTCGAAGAGAGAAAAAAATGGATTCAGAAGAGACGTTGCTTATGAGTTTCGCTGCACAGCCCAGATGGGTATCGGCTACCACAGTAGGACTGCCGATACTAAGTTTGTTCATCATTTTTCTCTTCAAATATCATTTGAAAAGAAAGAGAGAAAGCAATCGAGATCTGCCTCCAGGACCCTTTTCATGGCCCATCATCGGGAATCTGCACATGTTGGGAGAGCTTCCTCACCGTGCCCTGAAAGACCTTGCAGACAAATATGGTCCCATTATGTTTCTGCGCTTATGCTCCGTCCCTACCGTTGTGGTTTCTTCACCTGAGATGGCCAAACTCTTTCTCAAAACTCATGATCTGGTTTTCGCCAGCAGACCCGCAACAGCGGCAGGGAAGTACTTGCTCTACGGTTGCAAAGACTTGGCGTTGGCTCCCTATGGAGATTACTGGAGGCAGATGAGAAAAATATGCGTCTTAGAACTGTTGACTGCCAGGAGAATCAAGTCATTCCAGTGGCTGCGAGAGGAGGAAGTGTCTGCGATGATTCGCTCCATTTGGCAAGAAAGCCAGAAAGGGGCGAAGCCTGTTAATCTCAGCAAGGCGCTCTCGTCCCTGACGGCAAATATAATATGCAGAATGTTGATGGGCACAAAATGTTCGACGGATGCGCTGGGTGGCTTTAGAGGATTCGCAGAACTGCTGCGAGAGGTGTCAATTCTAGCGGGTGCATTTTATATCGGAGATTACATTCCTCGTCTCGGGTGGTTGGATTTGCAGGGAATCAGAAGGCGCATGAAGAAAGTTCAGAGTGAATTCGACCGATTAACTGAGGGTATTATCATCGAACACATTGAGAGGAGAACCCAAAACGGTGGGGCAAGTAACTGCTTTGTAGAGGTGCTGCTGGACATATCGGAGAGTGGCAATGGAGTAATGAGCAGGAATGACATGAAGGCCCTTCTTTTAGACCTGATGGTTGGTGGAACCGATACGTCGGCGGCTACATTAGAATGGGCCATGTTGGAGACGTTGAGGCATCCTGTTGTCATGAAAAGAGTGCAACAAGAGCTGGAGTCCGTGGTGGGTAACAATGGGTCACTAAGGGAGTGTGATGTGCCAAGTTTTGAGTATCTGCAATGCGTGGTGAAGGAGACGCTAAGGTTGCATTCCACTGTTCCGCTGCTGGTTCCCCGCGAGTCAATGGAGGAGTGTACTGTAGCGGGGTACCGGATTCCTGCTAAAACGAGGGTCATTGTGAACGCGTGGGCTATAGGTAGAGATCCCCTCGTCTGGGGAGATGACGCTCTGGAGTTCAAGCCAGAGAGGTTTATGCATAGAGATATAGATGTGAGAGGTCAGAACTTCGAACTCATCCCCTTCGGAGCCGGTAGGAGAGGATGCCCCGGCATATCTGCGGGTCTTGAAGTTGTCGCCCTCGGACTCGCCAATCTGTTTCATTGCTTCGATTGGAGTTTGGAATATAGAGATGGAGTTGAGGAGGAGCCTGAAATATTTGGGACGACCATGCCACCACGCTTTCCGCTCTTTGCTGTCCCAACTGCAAGGATGCAAATCAGCTAGACACTTTAGGTGCTTAGGGTTAGTTCATTCTGAGCTTGCTTATTTGATTGGAAAATATCAGAGTTTGAACATAAATATATGCAATTGTGTTCTTAAGGATTAGTTGCTATTCATTCTGTTCGTGCTTGTTTCAATATAATTGTAATTTTTAGATGTTATTGGTTATGTAAATGTGTTATTGTTATAAATGGAATGATATTGAATTAATTTAGTGATTTTATATTATATATATAAATTAATAATGTGCATATATCTATCATAGATAAAAATGATGTTTGCAGTATTATATCAAAACATTATTTTGTTATTTGCAGAAGTAATTTGTGGTAATATTTTTTAACAATAAAACCACTATTATACCATTAAAAAATTATTATATAAAATGATTAAAAAATTAATTATATAAATGATTAAATAACTTATATTTATAAGTAATCCAAAATTTTATTCATAATAAAATTTTAATGTCACAAATATAAGAAAGTAAAAGTCCAAAGTCAATGCATATTATTCGATGCATATATTTGTTGTATATATAATATCAACATCTTATTATCGATATTAAAGGATGGATAGGCATCCTCCTGCAATATTAAAAATTTTGTAGAAGGTGCTTATCTCTCGTCTTTACAGTGTCATCGTTTTCTCAACTTGAAATTATCTACATAAATGTTTACATACTTAGAAACTTAGAAATGATAAAATCATGGATGATATATTTTTTTTAAGTTTTAGATAGATATATTTTAATTATTATATTATATTTTATAAATAATTAAATAAAAATTTATATAGAATAGTTTTTTTTTAAAATTTAAATATAAAATAATTTACATAATAATAGCACAAATTAAACCATACAATTAGTAATATATTAATAATGACAAAATGACAAACATATAAGATATCAAAATCATAAATTATAGTTTTCTTATTAAATTATCAAAACCAAAATATATTGCATATATACTGAGTCACTACAAGTATAGGTAGGAATGTTAATGGAAAAGAGAAAATATGGTACATTCTACAACCATAGTTGGAAGAATCTCATAGTTCATGATTGTTAGTAGTCCTTTATGTCAACATCATCAAAATAAGTACCACTTCCACTACTCTCTCCTCCATCCTCCTCCTCTATATCTAGTCCATTCTCTACATCTACTCATTTGGAGGATGACTCATCATGAGGATCACAATCATCAAAAGTGATAGGATCTAGCACTACACCAACATTCAAGTTGGCCAATGCCGATGCAACATTGTTTTCCAAACCAATATCATGAAGAATCACATCCCACATCTTTGTCTATCTATTCAACTATTCCTCCTTATGCCTATAAATAATATGGAGGTTTGTGTGCACATACAGAATTACCTCTACCCAGAATGCTCAAATTTGCTCTTCTTCAAACTACATGAAATCTCATATGTGTTCCAATTCCTCTCATAATAAGAGAATGAAATAACTTGAGAGAGGAGCCTCATGGTTAATTGTTATAAAAGAGGGCATGTTTCCCCATGTGTTTCCGACCAAAGCATAGGGCTTCTTATCCCCCCTATCTCTAAGAACATCATAGCCTCTAAATCCCCCAGTGGTAGTGGACAACTCTATGAATACCTCCTCCACCTCATCAAGGGATTCTCTATCTTAATATATCCATGTAAATTTATCCTTCCTCCCTTGTGAAATCTCACCATCCATGTGAGTGGGGAATCGATGTGAAGGCCCACCGTTAAAATAATCATTTTTCTAGTATTTGGGATTCAACAAGTCATGCAATTCAAAGGTGTACAATTCTCATCCCACCTATTGATAAGAATATCTTATATGATGGTGAAAAATGTGTTTACTAATATCTATACTCAAGGAAATCATTCTATAACATAATTTTCTTCATGGACTCAATCATGGAATCCCACTCTTCATAAACCTTTCATAAGATGGGATGTTTTGTGTCTACACATCATAACAAAGAGATGACAGGGTCCATTATCTTAATGGTAATATATACCATCTCCCACCAACCATCATTTAGAATTATATCCTTGACCTTCTATGAAGAAACTTGATCTGTCTTTCTCCAAAAAGATCAAAACTCTAAAATAATCATGGACCCAAGGGTAGTCTTCAACCCCCTCAACCACTTAAGTATGATGAATGAGGAGGAAAATCACATATCTACAATATTTAATAATGATATATGTGTGTACTCTTTATAGTTTGTGATGGAATATTACTCTTTAATATTACCTTACAAACTAATATTAGTTTGTGAGAGAATATTATTCTTTATATGTTCATTGTATGCCCATGGTATCATGTTGAAAACATCAAGGCCGAAATTCATCATACATAATCAGGATGGTTTAATGCATATGTACAACACAAGTTAAATGGGCAAGCCTATGTCAAATTTCCCACACATAACCCACCTTAGTTTTCCCAAAATCAATAGAATATTGTTTAGTCTTGTGGCAAAAAGAGGGCATAGAGGGTAGACGAAGTCCATGAAACTAATGGAATTATGACTCTTATCACCCAATGCTCAAGTACCATACTGAGATTCATGGTTTAATTTAGTGATTAGAATGAATCGAAGATATACTATATATGGGGGTAACTTGATATGCATGAAATAAGAATTTTATAGGGATGGATATGGGTGTGTCATAAGGCGACAAAATAATCCATTCAATGACCATTGTTTGGGCGTTTTATTTCCACTTACTAATTTATTGATCTTCCCCATGGAATCTATTCAAGTCTCGAACCATACATCACATCAACAATTGGTACATCTTCGACCATTTTAATATGTGAGGCACTTTACAAGGAGAAATGCAATATGGCTTGGGCCTAATTTGTTGTAGTTTCCACATTGGTTTTGTTATGAATGTAGAGATCAAACATTATTCCCACGTTAGTTTAACAAACAAACACACACACACACATATATCTATCTACCTATCTATATAGGTGATAACATGGAGTTGGGGTACACTTTTTGGCAAGAGAGTGCATTTTTAGGTGGAAAAAAAAGATGGCTCGATCAAGAAATTTAAGCGTTGGATTGGGCTCCTCAAGTGCTAAAAAAATAGCTCGATCGAGCCATTTTTTCTATTAAATATCCCACCCGCAGTATACACACCATTTGATAGATCGCAAGGCATTTTAGAGCTCAACCAAGAGTATTGGAGCTTGATCAAGCAATTGAAGCATGGAGCGTTCAAACCAATCTCGCAATGACCTTGCAAACGTCCTAGATGCTCAAACAAAGGTAGGTATTCTATCTTTTTTGTATTTTTTATTTATTTATTTTTTCAAAATTAACGAAATTAATTTGAAAAAAAAACAAAAACAAAAACAAAAAAACAAAACAGAAAACAAAAACAAAAACAAAATAAAAACAAAAAAAACACAACAAAACAAAACAAAACAAAAAAAAAAACTTAAATACAAAAACATGAAAACCCTTCAAAACAACTTAGAAAACCACAAAACCAACCTAAACACAAAAACAAAAAAAAAAAAAAAAAAAAAAAAAAAAAAAAAAAAAAAAAAAAAAAACCTCAAAACAACTTAGAAAACTACAAAAACAAGCTAGAAATGTTTCGAACCACCAAAAAAGCTTATAATTTTAGGTTTTGTTTTTTTTCTTACTTACAATGTTTTGAATTATTAAATGGATATTTTAATTTTGATATAAAAATATTATTTTCTAGTTTATTTATATTTTAAAGTTTTTCTTAAGAATTTTTGTGAATAAATTTCAATTTTAAAAAATAAAATGGTTAATTCTTAAAGTTGAAAATCTAAATTTACAAATTTTATTATTAATTAATTTAATTAATTATATATCTATAAACTATATAACATCATGTCATATATAAAAAAAAAACGTTTAATCATTATATAAATATTAACTATATATTTAATTTTAATATATATATATACTATAACATCACATAGCTATATATTGTAATTTAAATATAAAATATAACATAACATAGTTTAATAACTGTTTAACATATCATATTAATATATATAATATATATATATATCAAAGACGAAAAAAGCAGTATTGTATTATATAAGGAATATAAAGAGTCACAAAAGTACATTTGCATATAATACTATGAAATATCTATATAGGTCTGTCAAGAGCTGCATGAGCGTGGAGCATAAACCCAAAAATTGCAAGACAGACTTGCCATAAAGAAACTACAGCATATAAACTATCATCCGGCCAAGATTTATGATGCCTATATCATTGGCATAGGAGGGACTATTTCGTATACAGGAAACTTTACATGGAAAAGTTCACACTATGCATCAGTCTATAAACAAAAATATATGGAAAACTTTAGGCAGAAATGATAAGAAAACCAGGCATACCTGAGGATCTGCTCTAATAAAATTAGAAATCTGGAAGAGAAGATTCTTGGATAGTGAAAAATTTCTCTTCAGAAGATACCTGTATAAACCAAAAGCCTGGAGCCGAATGAAGACCCTTCTTTGACAGTAAATCTGCCTGCTGGTTTTGAGCCCTGTTGATGTGATGAATTGAGCTTCCTTCCATTCCATCCCAAAAAAACCTAATCCTGTCCAACCATCAAACTAGGTGGGGTTTGAAAATATTGTTTTTCTTTTCCACATAGTCCACCATTACTTTTGAGTCTCCAAAAATTGAGACAGACTGAATGTTTAGAAAGGAACAAAAATATAACAGGCCAACAAGAGCCATCGCTTCAGCTTTGCTGTTGGGGCCTCTCCCGCCATTCTAATGGATGAGAAATTGACTGCTTTCATTTACAATTATATAAACCCCACGGCCACAGGATCCCATCTGTTCAGCACCATCGAAAAACACCCTCGGGAAATTTGTTAGAGCCCGTGGATGGGCTATACAGGCCTCCTTTTTTGTCTTGAGCGTCTTTTGTGGGAGGTTTTCATAAAGGGATACAATATTGGAGAAGATTTTCAAATAAGAATATTTTCTGTCATTGAAAACATAATTGTTTCTCTACTTCCAAATGCTCCAAAGGGTGATAATAAACAATGATCTCCAAATATCCTTTTGCTGACTCCACCAAAGGAACGCTTCAATAATTGAAGCATGAGACATATGCTAAAATCCATAACAAATCTCCAAAGATTGCCATAATTGCTAAGATTTTTGGCAATTTAAAAATAAATGACAGTGGTTTTCCTCTGTTGACCTGCATATAGGACAAAAACTAGGACCTTGCCATCCCCCTTCATCAAGTTTTCCCAGGATAGATTTTTGTTGTGGAAAGTCAACCAGGCGAAATAAATCATTTTAGAAGGACATTCAGCTTTCCAAAATATACAAGGAAAAATAGCACTGTGCGGGGCACCCTTCATACTAATTAAATTCTGATAAATGTCTTTGACTCGAATAAGATTCATCCCTTTTGAATTTTTCCAGATGAGGCAATCAGATCCTGATGAGTGGAAAATACCGCAATTCCTGAGGCACGTCCTTATGGGATCCCATTGATGAGAAATAGCATCCAGCATCTCCATATTTTCTGCATCTTTCCAAAGAGGGATTGAACCTTGCCAACGAACGATGAGACTGTCCCAATAGAAGAAACCTTTCATGTGAAAAAAGTTTAACAATGATTCGGGCACAATTATTTCTTTGGCACCACTTAGAAACTGGTCTATTGCAATTAGGATCTTATTTCCTGCTTGAAAGCACCAAATTAAGTTCCTCAAGAAAAATCTTTCTACCTTACGAAGACTTAACCAAATTGAAGAGCCATAAGCGGATCCTATCCTTCCCTCCCTGAACCAGAAAGAAAAATCCTTTCTGCCCTAGTATTTTTTTTGGATTGTGGCGCTCCAAGAACCCTCTCCTTATATCCCTCTCCACAATGACTTACATAATAGAGCCTTTTCGAAATTCCGTAAGTCCAGCAGACCCCATCCTCCCATGCTCTTCGGCAAAGAGATATAGGATAACTTAGAGAGATGGAATTTCCTTTTTCCCGCTTGGCCTCCCCATAGAAAATTCACGATTAGCTTATTCATTTTTTGAATAATGCTCGCAGGGAGAAGAAAAAGATGGGCCCAGTATACTGCGAGTTGATTTAACACTGATTGCACCAAGGTCACTCTTCCCGCCAGTGAGAGACACCTGTATTCCCAAACATAAATATTCTTGTAGTATCTATCAAGTATCCATTGCCAATCCTTCTTTGAATATCCATTTTCTTTAATCTGGTAACCCAAATATTTAATTCCATGTCTGATGGATTGGGTCTCAACTCCAAAAAGAGCTGATAACCAATCAACTGTTTCCTGACTGATATCATTGTGGTAAATTATTGACTTCACCCTGTTTATTTGCAATCCTGTAGCCTTTTGAAAAAAAAATTAGGATATCACAAAAGCACAACCACGTGAGCCTACATAACATTCCAAACAAGATAATATCGTCCACAAAAAGATTATGAGAGATTGAAGAATTCCTGCATATCTTTAATGGACGGCACCTAATTTGCTTGACAACTTTGTTGATATGGAGGCTAAGCGAATTCATAGCCAAGATGAATAACAGGGGCGATAGGGGACAACCTTGGCGGAGACCTCTGGACGCAAGGAAATAGGAAGATGGAATCCCGTTGATAATGATCGCATAGTTCACCTTTTCGACACATGCCATGATCCAGTTAATCATGTTGTCTCTTAAACCAATCTTTGCAAGTAAACACCTGGTGAAGCCCTAGTCAAGGCAGTCATATGCCTTGTGAAGATCAATCTTGAAAATGACATCTTCGTTTTTTTATTAATGTATGGCAAATAGACCTTCTCGTCTGTTCGCAACCGCGTCCAGAATATTTCTTCCCTTTAAAAAGCCGTGCTGATCCTTTGTTAGGAAATTTGATAGTGTTTCTTTGATTCTTTTTGCAATCATCTTTGAGACTATTTTGAAAGAGATGTTACGAAGTGAAATAGGTCTAAAGTCCATGAAGGATTCTACATCTCCCTTTTTTGGAATTAGCGCTATATGAGTGGAGGAAATTTTGTGATTGATACTACCGGACATCCCGGTTCCCTCCACCATCCTTAACAGATCAGATTTAATGTGATCAAAAAAATGAATTAAGAATTCCACCGTCCAGTCGTATGAACCTGGGCACTTGTCCCTTTTAAATGATTTCATTGTTGCTAAAAGTTCCTCCTCAGTTACTGGCTGTAAAATTTGGTCATTTAATTCCTCATCGAACATCTGAGGGAGCAATTCTATGCTCCACAAAATATCCTGAATCCTGCAAACTTCAAATCTCATGTACTGATTTTCAAAAAATATCATGGCCTCGTTTGAGATGTCCTGTTGAGAGTATAAGAAACATCCTCTTCCATCACTTATTTTCCAAATAGAGTTCTTTTCTCGTCTGGAGCTTTCATATTTATGAAAAAAAATTGTATCTTATCCCCCTCCTTTAGCCAGATCGCCCTACTCTTCAATCTCCAGAAAGCTTCCTCCTGTTCTAAAATTTTAAGTTTTTTCTTTTGAAGCTCCCTTATCCGGCATCTCTTCTTGAAAGATAGATGATGGGTAGCCATGGATCCCGAGCCGCTGTCTAACTCTATTTGAATTTATTGGAGAGCGTTTCTGTTCATTTGCCTTTTCTTGAATTATCACTCCTTAACCACCTTTCGAATGGAATCCATTTTATCCCTGAAGGTCATAAAAGGTGGGAAAATTTTATTAGACAACAACTCATTCCAAGACTTTATTATCATATCATTAAACTTTGGATCCTCCAGACATGATCTGTTGAATTTGAATGAGTAACCTTTCCTAAAGCCCTTCACTCTCCAGCCTAACAGAATTGGTCTGTGATCTGATGTGAACACATTCTCAATCGTTGAGAATGACATGCCCATCTCATCAATTAAGCTATCATGAAGAATAAATCTATCAAGCCTCTTAGCTATATAAGCATTCTTGATTCTTCCATTTTCCCACGTCGGAAGCATTTTGGACGGGAGAATATCAACCAAATTCCTTCTTAAGAGCTCATTTTTGGTTCTATCAAAAAGGGGATCCTTTTTCTTGCTGCTGCCCCATATTTCATCCATATTTAAAGTGACATTAAGATCCCCTGCAATCAGCAAAAATTCAATGTCAAAAATTTCTGACTCGAAAAGTTTCTCCCAGAAAGGCAATCTGTTCTTGTAGGGCGCATATATATTCAAAATCTTTATTGGATATTTATGCCCCCTTATTTGTGCCGATATGAGGATGCCCACCAGACATCTATATGCTTTTGCTTTGATTCAATCAGGATCCCATAACACCGCTAAGCCTCCAGTGAGGCCGATTGCTTCCAAAGCAGTTATGTGCCAGGATGGAAACATCTTCCTGAAATAGGAAATTGCAACAGAAGAGTCATGCATGGTCTTTTGAATTAAAATGATTTTGGGACTTGCTGTGTGGAAAAGGTCCTTTAAAGCCAAAAAAATTTGGTCTTCCCCCAAACCTCTTATATTCATGGACATGATAAAATTCATTTTGGAGACTTTCCGGCCATGCTTTCTCTAAGAGGCCTTTCTTCTGTCATATCAATGATAGGGACATCTATGAGAGATAGGTTATGAACTCCCCTGCCTACTCCATCACCCCTTCCCCTGAAATGTCTACTGCCCCTATTGTTCTTTCTCCTCACTGTAATGTTGCAAGCAGAGTTTAGGCTTATTTGAGGAGAGAATTGTTTTCCAGGTTTATGAATAGTTAGCGGCCTAAGCTCCAACGATTTCTTATTTAAAAGATAGTCTAGGTCATTTCCAATCGACTTTATAGGCGAGGATATAAGATAATTTACAGGGGTGGCCGTGATCATAGGCACTTTCCCTTTTCCATAAGGAGAGTTTTTCTTATTAGGAGACGGTGATGAGGATGGCATGACTTGGATCTCCTTGTTGGTGGATATAATGGGATGAGGTACCGGGGGAGGAAGAGGTACCTCATGATCAGAGGCCAGCTCCAGAGGGGACATTGAAGGAGAGATGGTATCCAAGGGGGATGGAATTTTGAGAGGAGATGGAGAAAAATGATGGGCTTCATATGTATCTCTTCGCTGATCATCGGGCACAGATGGTGACAGGCTCTTTTCGGATGATAATTTCTCTATTCCCGGGGAGGGGGATTTTATCCTATAATATTTTTCCGTAATTTGGGAGATGCCATGCTGATTTCGGCTTCTTGAGGGGTGCCTCGAGAAATTCTTTATTAAATGTCCAGTCCGGTGGCAAGCTGAACATCTAAAGGGGACTCCCCAAAAATCCAGCCTCTGACTAATTTTTAAATCCCTCCAGAAAATATCAATATGATCGGGGAATCCTCCTCTATATGGCTTATCTATGAGAATCCAGGTGACTCGCTTATCTTTCTCACCTAAGCATCTCGGATTGACATAAACACACCTTCTAATGGCGTTTCCTATCTCCGCTAAAGTTTCTTTTGACCATAACTCCAGCGGCAACCTGGGCAGCTTGACCCATATCAAGTTGTTGGAGGGGGTATTTTTAAGCGGATTATAACCCATATACCATCTGTGTAAAGCCAGGAAACTTCTTCCCGAGACCCACTATTGATTTAGGATGGTTTCCAGGTCGCAAGAACTTAAGAAATGAAAGCAATACCACTCTTTCAATAATCTGGCAATAATAGGAACATAGCCTATTAGAGGCCTCCATTGCTTCTCAAGCCAGCTCCTCAGCTTGGAGTCTTCCATCTCTGGGAAATGCCACCAGCCGACCAGAGCATAGTCCTAGAGGCTTTCTATGTGATCTGCCAAGTAAACACTTTCTATTTTAATAGCTGCGGGTGGAGGAGCAGTTTTAACAGGTTTCATGTTTTTTTTAGTATAGTTCATGGATTCCACGAATGTCTTTCCTTTTATCTTGTTTTCATTTTCACTGACTTCTCGAGAGGTTTTTGTTTTCCCCCAATCAAAACCACCCATGTCATCTTGTGGGTCCGATGGACGAATAAACATGTCATCTAGCATGGAGCGCCATTCACTTGACAACTTGGCGTTATCATGAAAAGATTCCCCCTGAATGGTCGTGTGGACCATGGCATCCATGGTAGATGAGTCGGACGGGAAATCCATTCATAAAGAGCCCACCTAACTCTTAGCTCGGGAGTAATAAAAAATCCAAATGGATATATGTCGGACACTGCAGTACTGAGCGAACAAACTATTTTTGAATAAAATACCTGGAGAAGATAAGTTCAAACCGAGTCAATCTAGTCTCTTCTGACAGAAGTATTGACAAAGGAAGCCTCGGGAAACAAATGGCTCTATATTTGAAAGGAGATATGTTAATTAGGAACCCATTTGTCCATCAATTTAAGGAATGACGACGATATCATGAGCTAGGACTTGACAAGAAAGGAGGATTTTTTGAAAAATGACGGCTTCCTTTATTCCCGAATTTCATTCTTGTCCCAAACCAGATTTAATATCCTGAACAAACATAAGATATGTATCTATGGAGGAGTTAAGGCTTGTACCTCAAGACTGGAACCGACATCCTAGAGAATTATCCAGCCCGGAAAAACCAGAGGGATCATACCACTATCTATATCATGACTACAAAACCAGTTTAGCTTCCAGATACCTTCCCTATCATGTTCGAGCTAAACCAAAAACAGAGGATATCGTAGATGTTCACGATGGTTCTTCAAGACAAATTAAGCAACAACAAAAAACCTCACAGACACACCACGAGGGTCCTAACTTAAATCGGAAATCCTAGCATGGCTTGGTAATGACAAAATAATCTTGAACCTTTAAGCCCGAAAACCATGACCGGTTTGAGGATACTTTATCGGACATAAAAAATTCAAAAAGAAATATCAGAACTAATAGAAATGTGAACCTTCTATCACAAAACAACCTCTGTTTTTTATGTATAAACTATAATTCCAAACTCAAAGTAGTATCCAAAACAGAGATTTAATCAATTTCTAGTCGCTCCTCTTTTCTTTTTGACAGAATTCTTTATGACAACAAGGATAGAAATAAGTAAAGAAAACTAACCTAGAGCAACAAGCATGCCGAGTGTAGGGTGCATGAGGTAGACGAAGAGAGACACCATAACCATAAGGAAACCACAACCAACATCATAGGGATATCAGCTAAAAGGTGAGGTAATTCATAAACAAGGGATTTCCAGACGCATAAAAAACGCCACTGCATAAGGAGTACGCAGGGAGGAGTGAAAAGGACCAAACTTGGAAAAGATTTAGACAGAAAGCTCGTCGGAAGAAAAACGAAGCTTTGTCGAAGACATGCAGAGTTTCTTTTGATAGATGTCAGCTAATGAGTAGAATGGTGGTCAAAGCATGCATGGCAACTTTCTAGGAGTAGAATGGTGAACTGAGATATGGCTTGACCAAGCCTTAAACAGCATGCATTGGACGTATTACTCACCTGTTCTTAGCTTATGGGCTGAGAGATCGCCATCTCGATCACTGGTTGGTTGTCGCTACCGACACACCTCCACTCGACAACTGCGCTCCTCTACCAACACACCTCTTACCAACTCCTTGTGATATGCCTTTTATTCATATTTCATATATATATCTATCTTATATATATATTATATATATATATATAACTAACATAGTTATAATTATAATTATAGTTAATGACATAATTATAATTATTTAAACTATATTATTATATTTACTTTATAATTTAGAACATCACATAACTATATAGTTATATATTATAGTTCTATATATATTATTTATAACATAATATAGTTTTATAACTTTTTAACATATTATGTTATTTCAATATTTAACCTAACATAAAATTATAGATAAGTTTATATTTGAACAATGAATTATTGATAGATACATTAAATCCATTATGAAAAATGCATTTAGTCCAATGAATAAAAACAGTTAGACTTTTTTCTAAGTTGTACCATATTGTTTTATTATGTAATGTGTTGTATAAGAAATATTGGCTTCATGTGCTTGCACCTAGTACATGTCATGTGTCAAATTCAAACATTAAGAACTTAAAGTCTATTGGAGTATTGGTTGGCTTGAAATTTTATTAGTTATGTAAATAGATTTGTTCAATTTTTTACATATATATTTACATATTTATGCGCTATGAATAAAATGCATTATTTAGTAATATGAAAAAGTGTGAATGTAGATTTGATGACTTCTTTCAACTGTGTTTACACAAAACTCAATACTTCGGTTGATAAATTATCAAAAAATGGACACTAAAGTTTAGGACTTCAAGCTAGATTATTCTGCTTGAGTTCAGAAATGTTTTTTTTCAACATTCCTTCTAAGTCAACATTCTTTTCTTGGATTATTTGATATGTATTATATGTAATAGTTTGTATTATATGTAATACTTTGGTCAACATTTTTTCTTGGATTATTTTATATGTATTATATGTAATATGCAGAGGTGTCCCATATACACGCCCCAACTACAAGCAATCACAGTGCGAGGGTATCTGCTATATGCAGTCAGGCTCATGATAAATCACATAACCCACCCAAAGTTCATGTTCCACTCATAGATCCCGCCTTGTCAGAGGAAATGTTTCTCTCTGTTGATGATCATGCTACCTCTAGTGGACCTTCTTCACCTATTTCAGGCACACCTTCTGCATTTTAAAATCCTCTTTAAACTTTATGTGTTTATGTGTTGAAATTGTTTTTAATTTTTTAATTTTCTTCAACTGATGTGTTTGAATTTAATGTATATGTTATTATGCTTATAGTTTGTTAATTATATATGTTAAATTATGTTTATGATTTGTAGGCCCTCAATAGGCCGAAGTTGAGGATTATAGTGCAACATCGATCCCTCCGTGGGACGATGCTACAACTCATATCACATTGGAGGATGTTATGACCTATCATACATGGATCACACAAGAGCTATGTAACATCCCTACGAATTCACCAACTCATTGTAGTTTGTCTTTGATGCTGAATGGCATCAATAGGTTGATCTAGACATATTGGAGTTCGATACCACAGAGCTACCTCTTACAGTCCATATAGAGGATTAAGAGGCATGAGGTTAGAGGCCCAGATACTTTGGAGGTGGTGAAAAAGGCCACCAATAACATTTTTGTTTGGGGGGAGTTGTTCGACATCCCTCCGGATTGCCCTGCTAGGCATAGAGGTATGATTCCACTAAAATATTTTAGGAATGTTAATGTAACCCCTTTTGTGTATGATATATTCATTGGAGCTGAGGGTTAGTTCCCCCAACATGACCAGGTCACCATTTATTTTGTGAATAATTTATATGCAGAGTTCGTGTTACATATGAGGTCAGATTACACTAATAACAAATCTCATTATTATGGGCCCAACTTGGGACATACTATAAGAACAAGGGGGCTCATAGGGACCCTAGGCATGTACCACCACCTCCAAGATTCTCGCCACTACCGTCTTGGAGCTTGGTATTACCGACATAGCTAAAGGAGTTGTCGCAACTCAGTGGTGAGACCAGGGAGACTATTACAGATAACATGCATATGTCTTTGGCTAGTGTGCATGTTGCATTGGATGGATAGGTTAGGAGACCAACACCATTGCCTCAGGACCCACCAATGCCCTTATATGATGATGCATTTCTCGCGATTTTACTTGTTAACCAACTTTTGACATATGCATGTATGTATCTTGATGTCATTAGTGAGAGTTGGAGGGTGCACGACCTGCATCACACAGACGAATTACATATATATGTGAAACTTTTGACTCTTATTGTAAAATTATGCATAATTATTTATATTAATTTATAGTTTGTATTAGATTTCATTTATATAATAAGTTCATGACAACATGTAGACACAACCCAGCTACATGGATGAGCCTATGAAGTCATCCAAGGGGTATGTTGATCAACCATTCCATCCTCGACCAGAGCATGTTTCCATGGATTCTCCTCCACCTCATAACATTAATGTGGAGGGGAGTCACTATGTAAAACCACATGGACCAAAAGTTGAGGTAAACTTTTTTATTCCTAAGATTTCAACATTTTCTTCTTTTTAAGTTACACATATATGCTAATTAATTCTTAGACTAATTATAATTTGTTCTTTCCATTGTGTACACATGCTCATATGCAAAGTGTTATTGATGTCATTGTTATATGGACACATGAATGGGATGTTCGGTTTAGAGGCTCTAATGATGCAGGTCCATTGATGCATGCTCCAATTATTGAGCCATACGTAAGGGAGCACCAAAATTAGATTCATTAGACCCCCATCCTATCTAACTTGCATTTGGACTCAACTATGATTAGTAGATTCATGTATATAGAATTAAAAATGTTGTTCAAAATCATTTATTTCCATATTTTTTATTTTGTACAAATATTGATCTAATTAGTTTGAATTTGAATGTTTTATATTATAGTACCAACTTATGAACACTTACTTTGTGTGACAAAACTCACATATGATTTTTGGTGGTACTTAGAGTGGATAGTTGGTATATTTTCAGGTTCATTTCATAGTGCACATTCACATGTGACACAAACTTTGTATATTTTCATACATGGATAGTTTATGGATGTACATTCATGAACAATATTTTAGTTTATGGATGCTTATTATTTCAGTTTATGGATGTTCATGTGATATTTATAATTGTATATATTTTCATATGGATGGTTTATTGATACATGTATTCACTATTTCATTTTATGGATTTGTATTAACCTTGTTTATGGATGCTCATTAATTTTTTACATTTATGAAGCTGTTAAAATTATTTCGCTAATTTAAATTGTTTTCTATATACTATTACTTTTATTAGTAAAATATAACAATTTTGATTTCCAGTTTCATAGTCTAAGCAAATAAGTACAATTTTAAGTTATAATAAATGTCACTTTGATACTTAAAATGAACTAAAATATATCATGTATCAATTTAAATTGAACATGGTAAGAATTACAATCATGCTTCATATCGGCTTGTAGAAAGTGTCTTTTAGTGCTTGATCAACATGTATGTTATTACAATCCATTTTTTTTAATTATTTTAATTATAAATTCATCCATATGTGTGTGTGTGTGTGTGTGTGTGTGTGTGTGTGTGTGAATTTCTTTTGTGACCCAACCATATACCATTGCATGGACACATTTTTAAAGTATTTCAGTCAATTTCTTATCTCAAGGTTCAATTAAAGAACACGAATAGGATTGAAATAAGTTTTATTCAATTTTAAAAGATGCCATGTAAACAACAAATGGGTTTTATTCAACATTATTTCTTTTGAGATTATCTACAAAATATTAGTTATAACATGATATAAATCAATCATATTGAAATTTAACATATAGGTCAAAAAACAATGTATGACAACATTTCTATAATTTTATATAATGTTATCAGCTTTCCTAAATTTACAAGTAGTTATCGAAGTATTTCAACCAATTCCTTATGATTGAAATAAGTTTTATTCAATTTTTAAAAATCAAAAATATCATTGAAATAAGTTATATTGAATTTTAAAAGATGTGGAGACATAAAATTTACAAATGCAAGTTTTATTCGATTTTATTTTGTTTTAGGTTATCTACAAAAGCTTAGTTATAATGCACATCGTCAATAAATTTTTTGTGCTTACACTGAAATCAATACACAATGTTAAACTAATTACCTGTAAATTAATTTACACCATACATCTAGTTACATCAGATAAAAATTAGAATCTTCATTGAAATCAATGCATCTAATGTAAACAATATAATAGGATGAGAAATCAACATATACACTAGAAAACCAATGCATCTAATGGAAATAATCAATTAGGCTTAGAAATCAACATCTATACTGAAATTAGTGCATCTAATGTTGGAAGTAATAAAATATGATCAGAAATCAAGATCTATTTTGAAATCAATGTATCTAGTGCTAGCAATCAAATAGGATTAGGAATCAGAAATTAATGCATCGAATGCAAGCTAAATCAAGCAAGATTAGAAATTAACATCTTTAATGAAATTAATGCATCTAATGCAAGCAATGAAATATAACTAGAATTAACATCTACACATAAATCAATGCATATAATGCAAGAAATCAAATAGGATTAGAAATCAGCGTCTGTACACTGAAATCGATGCATATAGTGTAAACAATTTTCTTCCCTTTCTCTCCCCTCTCCATCTATATTGATATCTATCTCCATCTCTCCTTCTTTGTCTCTCTATCTCACCCCCCAAACACACATGCTCTCTCTCTTCATATCTAT
The DNA here is from genome assembly GCA_000404065.3 of Pinus taeda. Taxonomy (NCBI): domain Eukaryota; kingdom Viridiplantae; phylum Streptophyta; class Pinopsida; order Pinales; family Pinaceae; genus Pinus; species Pinus taeda. Next base: position 6,549 of record APFE030616189.1, on the reverse strand, counting down.
CTATCTCTCCCTCCCTCCCTCTATCTCTCTCTTCTTCCCTCTCTCCCCCTTCCATCTATATCTCTATCTCCCTTTGTCTCTCCTTCTTCATCTCTCTATATCACACCGCAAACATACACATTGTTTCTCCATATATATCTATATCTCCCTCCCTCTCCCCCTCTCCCTCCCTCTCCATCTCTCTCTCTCTCTTCCCCTTCTCTCCCTTTGTATCCCCTTCTATCTCTCTTCCCTCCTACTCTCATCTCTACCTCTCGCTCCATCTCCCTTGTCACTCTCTCTCTCTCTCTCTCTCTCTCTCTCTTTCCACCTTTCTCTCTATATATGTCTTTCTTCTTACCTCCCTCTCTCTCCCCCTCCAACTCCATCTCTCTCTCCCTCCCTCCCTCTCAAGTATTCTCTCTCTTTCTTTCTCCCCCACCTCCCTCTATCCCTTCCCCTCGTCACTCTCTCTTTCTCTCTCTCAAGATTCATCCTAAAGCTTTGTTGTCTATCTCCCTCCATCTCTCATTCTCTCTCCCCCTTCTCTCCATCTCTCCTTATTTGTCTTTCTATCTCACCCCCTGTTATTACTCATAATTTTCCTCTTGGATTTGAAAGAGAAACTTCTATGGTAACATTTTCAAGCCAAGCTTGTAGATTGAAGGTTAGCCCTTTAAATCTAGAGAGGGCTCTCTCTAACAACCTAATCACTAAATTCCTAGTAACTATTTGTGTCTTTAAATGTAGTGGCTAGATATTTGGTTTAATAGGGTTTTGGAAACAATAGTAAGGAAGAGAAGGTGTATCCTTTGGCATGGAGTCATAGAAATTAGAAATTAGTCAACGGTAACTAAGATGTTGGTTGTAGTCATAGAGGCTAAGAGCAGGATAATTAACACGTCCTTAGACAAAAATTCTATAGAGAGTGGTTTATTAACCCCCAACAATCACCTAGTTAGAGAATTAAACCTCTCTTTACGTTTAGGTCCCTCCACACTGAGTGAAGACTCGGAACGAAAAACAAACAATGACAGTTTAGCGAAGTCATTCAGCGAAATAGGTACCCTAGTTGTTGTCCATAATACTTTTCTTTCATAAATGCTCCTTCCAATACAAAACACCTTAGAACCGCCATTCATCTTAATTAAAAATTTTAAAACCCTTTGGGGTTGCCTCCCTCAGCAAATCTTCACGTTTCCTTCCAAAATACATTACCTCTTCCATGTATGAGAAGGTAATCCCCTAGGGGTGGGCAACAAAACTGCATTAATGACCACTTAAGCAATAATCCCTTATTCTACCATGATATCGACATTTAATTATTTTTTTAAGACGGTGAGCATGGTAATTCATGCCATACTCTACCCCATCTCAGACTCTAAACTCTCCCTCCTCCGTATATTATATATAATTAAATGAATTACAATTTAATCATTATCGCCATATAACTTCAATTAATTAAATATAATTAATTATGATTAAAAGTTAATTATGGCCATTAACTTATTACAATTAATTAATTATAATCAATCATGATTAAAACTAATTAAGATTAATTATTATTATGAATACAATTACTTATTAATTGTAACAATAAAACTTAATTAATTGTCAATCTGAGTGTTGAAAACATAATTAATATTTAAATAAGGTATTACACATCTTGGCATCAATATTAAAATATCAATAGATTTCATCAATAATGGTCTTTATTACATTAAGACGGAGGTTCTTCCAGTAATCAGATATTGTGATCAAATCCTCAGTTACACACAAATGTTTATAAAAATCTTATTAACATAGGCGTTTTTCACTGACCCTTTCCCCGCTAGAAACTTTTTGCACTTGATGTTATGGTGTGTATTGGTGTTGTTATCACTAAAAATGAGGCTATGAATTTCCTTAGGAATTTTGCTACACCAATGAAACTCCTGACGACAAAAACATTAGTATGCATTGACCATTTAATGATGGCCTCCATCTTTCCAAGATCTATCTTTAACTCTCCTTCACCTATCACATATCCTAGATACACCAAATACTACTATGAAAAATCATATTTCTTGAGATTCTCTGGTAGTTGTTGCTTCCTTAATGCCTTCAACACCTACTTCAAATGTTATATGTGCTCCTCCCAAGTAGAATTGTATACCAACATATAATCCAAATAGATAATAAAAAATGAATCTATAAAAGAGCACATTATATCATTCATTAACCACTAACCACTCATACAAATCTTTCCTTATTTTGAAGGCGATCTTCCATGTATCTTCTTCTTTGACTTGAAATTGGTGATATCCAAACTTTAAGTTTAGCTTGGTGAAGTATTTCTCTTGTTGAAAATAATCCAACAGATCATCTACTTTGGGGAGAGGGTACATCTTCTTGAGCCTAATTTTGTTCAATTCCCTATAGTCTATACACATCTACCAAGTCTCGTCCTTCTTTGGCACAATGATGATGAGTGATCCACATGGTGATGTACTTAGTTGAGTGACACCCTATTCTAGTAGTTTTTGCAACTATTTCTTGGCTTCACTTTCTTCTATAATAAACTATCTGTATAGCCCAACATTTGGAAATGGAGAATCTGGAAATAGTTTGATTTCGTGCTTCACTCACCTCTTGGGTGTTAGCCCTTTAGGCTCCTAAAACACATCCCTGTATGCCTGTAGACACTCTTCAAATTGATGTTCCTATTTCCTAGTACACTCATTCAAGGATGCCTTTGATCTCACTAACTTTTCTATAGACTTATTTTCTCTAAAAATAGTTGTACATACTTCTTGTTTGAATTGATCAATTTCTTGGCTTGTTTGGCACTTATCAATCAAATTTTGGAATTTCCCTTAGGCACATTGATGGTTCAGGATTTTCCATCCTTTATGAGGTGGTAATAGTTGGATTTCCACATGAATATTACATCCTGCATGTACATATAGGGACTTCTAGACACTATTCCACACGCATCAAGGGGAACTACATCTAGTTCTACTTCACTAATAAAATCAACAATGATAGAAAATATGATTTTGCATTGTTTTGTTACCTTTATTTTTTCATCCTTATTTACCCATCCCAATTGATATGGGATTAGATGGTCACAATCATCCAATCCTATTTTTTTGACCAGCTCTGCTACAATGAGATTTTCCTGTGATATTGAGTCACATAGAGCATTAATATTGGCCTTTTTAACCTATATCTTTATGTGGACGAATTTGGTATTTTCATTCTCTTATTGTTGTTTAATGTCAGTCAAATTCACCTCCTTATACACTGATGTACTTATGACCTTCTCATCCATGTCTGGGTTATTTTTAACCTAGTTTCTTGAACTAGTTGCCATGTGATTCTTCTTCTTATCATCTTTCTTTTTGTTCTTTGTGTTAAGCTTTTATGCAACTTCTAGTACTTCTCCTCTCTTAACCATAAATGTTACAATGGTTTTAGTTGTTGCTGGCATCTTAGCACTAGTGTGTTGTGGTTTCCATCTTTTTATCTTTTCCCTCTTTGTACTTCTTCTTCCCCTCCTCAGAAGTGTCTTTGTGATCCTTTTGCTTCAAACCACTTGATTTCCCTTTCCTCTAGGCTATATTCTCCAGGTTTTATACATTATGCATGTACACAAGCCATATACATCAATATAGGTTTGAAGAGCATCATTTACTTTTGCAAATGCCTATGTAGACCCCCAAGTATTTGAGGAGTGTGTTTGGGTTCTTTGGAGTGATACCCAACATTATGGAATTTTTTTCTAAACTTTCTGGTGTACTCCAAACACTATACCCTTAATTCCACCTGAAGTAATGCCATTGGATCCACTAGTCCTCTACAAACCTGAGAGGGTAAAATTGTGACTTTATGAGGTTTTTAAAATCCTCCCTATTAGTCAATGGAGAATATCATTCCAACATCATGGACTTTGTGTGGTTTTCCCACCAGGTAAGGGCATGGATATCTAATTTCAATGGAGCAAACAAAATCTTTTGTTCTTCCTCTAAATTATGGACACTAAAATAAACTTCTAATTGATGAAACCAGTGATATAGCTTTAGAGTGTCGATATCACTTTGAGACGGTTTTATGTCAACTTTCGATTTTATTTTAAACATGGACTGACAACTGTTAATGGTTCATGGCACTCAAATTGGGTTGATATTTTTCTAGCTATTTCTTCAACTTATTCTCTTTTTCTTCTTGATCTCCTGATCTCACCTTTGATTGGACCTCTACATTAGAATTCCTTTATATGAAAAGAATATATAGTTAGATTATAAAAAAAGAAGTCATGAAAATCTTTAGGATGATCCAAAATTGAAATGATAATGCATATTGCACACGAATAAAATGGAAGGAGAGGCCCCATACTATTTTATACTTCAAAGGAAAGATATCCAAAATAGTAAAGTGGGGTTGTCGCTAGCGTAACACATGCAATATGAAATGACAATAAATAAGGATAACCATGGGCCTTTTTTTATAGTGCATTATAGGGGAACTCGTTTAAATAGTTTCATAAGGAATTTTTTACTTATCTTCATATATTATTATTTCTTTTACATATGGTGAATAAACTAACAACTTATATGAATTATTGACTTTAAATCTAATCCTTAAACTATTGTAAGAATTTGATGTAATATGATTACAAATTTTTGGAGATTCAAAATTGGTTATCCAATCGAAGCACATAGATATTTATCGTAGGAATTTTACATTATAACACTTGTACATTGGAGTTCTAAATCTCCTAACATGTTTCCCATAGAAAAATCTACCTCATGTTTGCAAGGATAAGAAAAGTGCTACAAACGGGCTTTCAAAAGGTGGAGTTGGGTGAGAGTGAGGAAAGTGGATTATTTTAGTTATCTAAGGGGGACATATTGTAGAATATATTTATGAACCTTGGATCTAACTTTCACCATTATGATTTCTATCTTAGCTTTTGTATAATGATGGAGTTTAAAAAATACATTGATGAATGGTTTGTATACCTATTTTAATGTAATTTATGTTCCTTATGCAGTGGCTACTGACACAATTAAAAAGGAACAACTTTCAATTATTATTTTTGACGATGGATCATAAGAATGCCATGTATGGGGTCTAATAATAGTATGAATGTCATGGGTACCTGACAATGTAATTTTTTCTCTATATTTATAAAATTATATATTTTTTCCCTTGGAAAATAAATAAATAAGACATTGGAAAAATGTTGTGGAGAGTAGCTTTTGTCATCTTTGTGGTAAAAGGAAGGTTGAAGATGGAAAATACTGTCTTATAATGTCCTCGATACACCCACATTAAATCTTAACTTCAAGATATTTATAACAAAACTATATTTCTTTAACATTCTAAGTTACAAAAATTATAATAATTCATAAATACTTCTCTTAAAACTTTTAAAACATATAAAATAAATAAAACAATTCATTATTTTTTCTTAAAATCCAATAAATAAAAAATAATACACTAAACAAGCATAAAATTAAAAGGAATAGTCTAAGTGACCCATAGATTTATAAAAAAACTACCTTTCTTTAACGTTCTAAGTCACAAAATTTATAATAATTCAAAAATATTTTTTTAAGACATAGAAAAACAAATTTAAAACCATTAAAACAATTCATTACTTTTTCTTAAAATTCAATAAATAAGAAATAATATTTTAATCTTTTATTTATATAATATTTTTATGACACAAATAAATAATTAATTAAAAAATATAAAATTTAACCATTAGATATTTTAGAGTTTTTGTGGGATTTTTGGCTAGAATTCCGCGAATAAATTTGTGGCCAAATCTTGAATTGTGTTGTTTAAAATGGTTATTTCATTATATATATGACTTCAACATCCTCAAAAACCCTTGGGACACTTCCATTGTGAAAATTTCAATAAACCCCTATCCAATTCTAGACAAATTAGATCCGAAAATAAACCAGAAAACTTCTCAAAAATCATACTTAAAAATTACTAAAAATTAAATACTCAAAAATTTATCTAACAAAAATAAACTTATTAATTAATTTTATATTTTTTAAAATAAAATATTAATTATTTTTTTTATACGCTCAAAATTTGAAAAATACTTAACTATTTTATTATTTTAAAAATTAACATTCAATATACTCCATCATTTATTTACTTTTACATATTTTGATATTATTATTATTCTATATTAATAGACCTATAACACAATATAAAGTTTATTGAAAAATCAACGCAAAGTTTAAAATAGCCAACCACTTATTCTTATAAAAATAAAAACATCACAAATTTATTAATGGTAAAATTCGATATACTTAATCATTTATTTAATAAAGTAATTAATTTGAAAATCTAACACAGTTTAACAATATAATAAATTTAATGATCTGTAGTTTTTGGTATTTTAAATTTTAAAATATTTTAATCAAAATATCAAATTTCTTATTCTGGTTATAGCAAGAGTTTTGTGGTAATAATGTTATTACTTTTTTTTACAGGGTCACAACGTGGTTTTTGTTTATAGCATCAAAATGATATGAACTTATACTTGAAAATAATATTGATAAA
>APFE030616185.1:0-14994 GCA_000404065.3 Pinus taeda | reverse complement strand
ACAAGAAGAAATATTTTGGAGACAAAAATCTAGAGTGCAATGGCTAAAAGAAGGAGAGTGAAACACCAGATTCTTCCACAGATCCACCTTGACAAACAGAGCCCATAATAGAATCTCTCCGATCAAGGATGAGGGAGGGCAACTTCTCAGTTCCTACGAAGACATAGAAGTTGTGTTAGTCCAGCACTTTTGTGGGATAGCAAAGGAAAACATTTTGGACAGAGAGCATTTCATCAAGGTCCTAACAAGACATATACCAAGACTAGTGTCCAGAGAGGATAACTTCAAGCTCAATAGGCCAGTAACTAAAGAGGAGATCAGTGATGTTCTAAAGGAAATGCAGAATGGTAAAGGACCAGGTCCTGATGGTTTCAATGTAGATTTCTTTAAATATTGCTGGAATATTGTTAAACAGGACACTCTGAATGTAGTAGAAGATTCCAGGAGGAATAGAACTATCCTGAAAGCTCTCAACACCTACTTCATCTCTCTGATCCCTAAAGAGGATAGTGCCCTAACTCCTGATATGTTTAGACCCATTGCATTGTGCAATGTGGTTTACAAGATAATATCCAAGGTTGTATCCAATAGACTCAAACCACTTTTGCCCACTCTCGTGTTTGGGGAACAATTGGGTTATGTGGGAGGCAGGAAAATTCTCAATAATATCATTCAAGCACAGGAGGTGGTGCACTCACTAACTAACAACAGAAAGGCTGGAATGATCATGAAACTGGACCTAGCCAAAGCTTATGACAAGTTGAATTGGACCTATTTTAGGAGGGTTCTTATTTCTTTTGGGTTTGATCATAACTAGGTCAGATGGGTCATGGCCCTGGTAACTTCACCCAGTTTTTCTATTTTGGTAAATGGTTCTCCCTTTGAGACTTTTATTCCTTCTAGAGGCCTTAGGCAGGGTGATCCACTCTCTCACTTTCTCTTCATTGTCATGATGGAAGGACTAGGTAGGTCCATAAAGAAGCCAAAGGAATATGGCAAAATCAAGGGTCTCCAACTTTATGAGAATGGACAGTCCTGGACTCATCAACAATTTGTGGATGATACCATGCTGCGAGGAATCCCTACAGGGCTCAAGCTTAAAAACAACTTCTAAGTGACTTTGCCATGGCTTCAGGTATGGAGGTTAATCTTTCCAAATCCAAGATTTTTTTTTTAATACCAATATTGCTATTCAAAGTAATATCTCCATAATTCTAGGCTTTCAAAGGGGTTTCCTTCCTTCAAAATATTTGGGTGCTCCTCTAATTGGTAAACCTCTACATAAGAGCATATGGTAGCCGGTGATTAACAAGATGCAGGATAAAATTAGGAATTGGACCATTAGATCTTTAAACCCGGTTGGTAGATTGGTGCTTACAAAGGCTGTTCTTCAATCTATCCCAGCTTTCATGCTTTCAGCTCTCCTTGCACCAAAAGGAGTCTTACAACAATTCAGAACTAGGAAGCATAAAGGAGAGGCTCTTATGAAAATGTTGGAACAAAGGAAGATTCTTGTAATAGGGAGGCATGATTAGTTAATATGGGGCAACAACAATGAGGGAACCTTTAATCTTAAGGAGGCAAAACGCATACTCCTTGAGCTGAATTCTCTTGCTCCGGATAGAATTTGGCAGAATCTATGGAGACATCAAGGCTGGATGAAGATTAAACTCTTCATGTGGATCGTTTATCATAAGAAAATTCTGACTTGGAACAACATTTGGAAAAGGGGGGTTCTGGGGCCTTCCAAATGCCAGATCTATGAGGCCCAAGAGGAAACTATGGAACACCTCCTAAACAATTGCATCTTCACCTCTAGATTGTGGGACTCTTTTGCTACCATGTTACAAAACAACGATAGGGATAGAGGGAGTATTATCAATACCCTAAAGAACTGGAGGTGAAATTTTTCTGATTCTGAAATTCTTTGCTTAGCTTGGGCTCTCACGCATAGTTTCATTATTTGGAATGTCTGGAAAGAAAGGAATAATAGGATCTTTAAAAATCAAAATAAACCCTTCCAATGTCTTTTTGAGCAGACCTTAAGACAACTTAGGGAGACGGTTAGTATGACTGTGAGAATTCCCCCTAAGAATCCACCTTCAGATGTTGATATGAGAATTCTCAAACCGTTGGGCATGCAGGGGCTTATTCCTTAGGGCCTGGAAGGAAAGGTTAGGATAATGGAAACTGAGTAGGACTATTGGCATCCCCCCCCTCAAGGTTTTCTGAAATATAACATTGATGGGGCCTCTAAAGGCAACCCGGGTATTGCTGGCTTTGGTGGAGTGTTAAGGGATGAATTGGGTAATATCCTATCCATATTCCATTGCCATTTAGGCAAATCTACTAACAACATGGTAGAACTAATGGTTATGGAGCAATGCTTAGAACTCCTAGTGAAGGACAATCGACAAAATGTGATTATCGAAGCGGACTCTGAGCTAATCATTGACTTAGTCAAAAGAATCAGTTGGGGCACGGGGCCAGAGAAGGTTTCAAAACATTAGAGGTTGATCCATGTCCTTCAACGAATCCAGCTCCACCTCATGAGCCTACACACAATAAGTGTTAACCATGTACATAGGAAGGCTAACAAACTGGCGGATTTATTGGCCAACCAAGGTGTGAATTGTACCATTTGGAGAGTTGCGATGGGTTGGAAAGGGTTGTCTCAGAACAGACTCAAGGAACAGTGTGGTTGCCATGCAGATGAAGATATTTTTGTATCGTAACAGCGCCATGGACGCAGGGTCGAGATAATTTAGTTTCGACGTGAGTTGCTACATTCTCCTCTTTTTTCCACTTCTTTTGTGGATGAGTATATTTTGCAGCCGGGGCATTTGGCCGGAGGGATGGGACTGTACTTTACATGGTTTCATCAACTAGTGTAGAGGGGATGGACTGAGAAGCTGGAATCTGGGCTTTCGTGGCATTCAGAATTCCCTAGATTCTCTTCATGGGGACATAATTTCGCCCGCGAAGTGGTTTTCTAGTCTTCGGGCGCCTTTCAAGCAGAAAGTGGTTTTTTAGATTTGGGAGTGATTCCACTCAAGTCGCTACACGTGGCCGAGGGGTGTGTATGTATACCACCCTCATCGCACGCTAACCAATGGTGTTTTAGGCTTGTGCGATATGATCATGGGCTGACGTATCAAGCAGAGAGGATCAACAGTTAGGAATCATCGAACATGTCAGTGGGTCCAGGTGGTTAAGCGGTGGGCTTTTTGGCATTACGACATCTTCCTCTACTGCGGGATGAAGCTTGGGTGATCTACGGTCAGGAACCTTCGTGCATGTCAGTGGGTCCATGTGGTTAATTGTCGAGCTCCATGGCACTGTGATATATTCCTCTACTGTTGGATCGAGCATGGTGTTTTGTAGGTGGAGATTAAAGGCGTCATTGTTGATTTCCATTTTGATTTAGGTGTTTCTTTGGTATGAGTGTTAGTCCCCCATTTGGATTGTGGTGAGTCAAATGGTTGGCCTTAGTATGGTCTGGCAGTTGAGGATTTTGTTGTTTTGATTGGTAGGGATCAGGGTTTACACCCTTTACTCGATGCCCTGGGGTGTTAGCTGGTAGTTTTTACTCGGTCCCTGGATCCACTTGGTTGGTTGTAATCTATGTAAATTAATTTCTATTTTAATGATAATGAAGGTACGACTCTTGCTTTAGCAAAAAAAAAGGAACCCTCAATTATGTAAAAAATTATGGATTGTGACAAGAGCTTATCCTTATAAACAAAAGCATTTTTTCTCACCTGAATAGCCCAAAGAATAGAAAACCATTGGTATCCATTGAGATTGAAAGAAGGTCAAGCAATCTCAATAGAGATGATGGTTGGAAGATCAGCAGATGTTGGATCCTGGCCCTCACCTCCTATTCGTTTCCTCCCCTTCCTCCACTCCCTCTTTTAGTAGCTTGTTCTAGAGTTTTCCCCTTGATTTCCTTTAACCTTCTTTCTTTAGCCTTTTTCCTTGGTGTATTTTAATTCTTTTCATTTCTTCAGGGTAAAATTATATAGTATAAGATATTTAAATAGTGAATTTATGTTCTATTAAATTTATGTTAATTAGTTACCCATCCCTTAATTTAATTCTCGTATTATCCTTACAAATACTAATTTCCTTAAGACTAGTAACACGGGTTCCTAGTAGATTACTAATAATTTGATACCCTATCCATTGATAGTAAGATACCATTATCATATTAAATTTTACTTTTAATACCAATAGTAATAATATTAATATAATAATAACTGTGATAGGAATACTAATCTCAATGATCTATTATAAGATCTTTTTAGTTATTATTAATAATATCCATAGATTTATTTTAATTTATTTTAATTATTTACACAAGTAATTAACAATAAGATTAACACTATAAGATTATTAGAATAATAGGATAGTAATTATTATTAGTTATTTCAATTATTGTCCCTAGATATATTATTTCTAGCTATTTTCCCTGATCCTATTATCATCTTTTCACATAAATTACATACGATAAGTATTATAATAAAATTTTAGCATAATAATGTTATATAATCAAACAATTTGAATGTCAAATCCAGCCATTTATCAAAGTCTGATTTAATATAGCCATTTTTTAGTCAAACATAACCATTGGATGATCTACTCTCACTATTTAATATGCAACAATGATCTTGTTCTTCAACTTGTCCTGACAATGAACCACACTTGTTGGTTCAAAACGCGTCGACAAATGTACTATCATGTGATTTAAGCTAAAGAATTCTCATAATATAAAACCATAGGAATTAGAAGTGCTTCCTATTTCCTTCATCATCAACAAAGACTTCATTACTTCCTATACATTGGAAGCTTCCCATTTTCCCTTACCATTTGTAAGGCAATTGACCGTTTTCACACTTTTATAGTGAAATGGCATATCATAAGGTGGTGAGAAATAATTTGTTCTTTTTTATGGAAGAAATAACCAAGGTATTTCCAAAATCTTCTTTATATTTCTTGCAAACATGGATTTACGTATCTGCATTTCACAAATCTTTTTTTTTTATAAGGGTTGGTGAATTTACAATGCTCATGGATATGTGTACACAAAGTATTTTCAATTAAGCATTTCCTTGAAATCATTCTCTTAATTTATCTCTAACCTCACCAATATTCAGTTGCTAAAAGAAGTTAATCTAACTGCAAGACATATTCATATTGAGGGACTAGTTGGAAATATAAACACCATTATTCTATTTCTATATATGTGATTCTATACCTTGGTGCTTAGGAAACTTAAAGTATTGTTTTGATTTTTATCTATTTATTGTTATGCATGTCCTTGGAATTTTGTAACTAACTTCGTTCATAATTGAATCAAGGTGGAACTATATGGTTCGATGGCTATTTTCTTGAATTTTGTGATCAAATGGAAACTCAACACGTCCTTCTAGATCATGTCATGTCCATGTGACGGTTATTATGGGCGGTGGAGATGAGTTCCATAATTCCAATGGTGAGGATTCCTCTCGATAAACCTAACCCTATGTCTCGCAGTCTTGTCTTCCTCATTTGGTGTTTTCACTATTCTAGAAGGGTGTCATGCCTAGTGGCCACCATCATGAAAATTTAAAGTATCCTAGCAACTCGGTTTCTCAAGAGGGTTCTGTGGAACCCGTACCCCCTCTCCAACAATATCTGTGGTAAGGCCTTTAAATAAATTTCAGGGACCCTATCCCTATCTCTTGTATGCGTTCAACACATTCTCATTTCATTTGTCTCTCATTTTGTTTCTTCTCTATTTCTCGTCTTGTATTATGGTGTTGTTAAGTAGGTGGTAGGACATATGAAATTGTAGGTTTGAACTACTGGTTGCTCACATTATGCTTGTTGTTGCAGGCATAGGCCTCATTACCCTTGTACATGTGATTTCCTTGTTCATTTTTAATTAGAAATGATTTATTTTATGTAAATGAAGGGCTGGGGTTGAATTATGACAACCCTAACTGACATACCCTATTATTCCAGTTCTATTCAACTTAACCTAGAGACAGGACAATGTTTGGTTCAACTATTTTCCTCTATGCTATTTGGCACCAAATATCTCCTTCGTCGTTGATATGATCTATTTTTTTATAGTTGTATTACATCAGTTGATTCCTTTTTTTATGGTTCTTCTGGTAAATTATTTGTACGACTATTATTTTTCTCTATGCTCTCTATTAAATCATATTTTTGATGTGTAGATTGGCACTTCCTCATGGACAGATGAGGTGACTAGACTTTTCCATTTTCTTAGATCTTACCGACCATACTATAAATAAAGAGTTACCCCTGCATTTTTTTGTTTCCGAAAACATTCTATTGAAGTTTGGTAAGGTGTATAACACCATGGTTTCCGTGGTGGCACAATGTCTTGGCAAGGATTTTTTAGTGCCTAACAATTTGGGTCTCATATCTTCTTATTAGCACATTTATTGCATCTCCTTATCTAATTTACAATCATTCCAGGTATGGAAATAAGTTAATATTTTTTTCACTATTTTCCTTTATTTGATTCAATTTTCTTCTGAAACCCCATATGATGTTGCTTGATGTATTTTTTACCTCAAAAGTTTCTCTAAGGAGCAGCTAATGAATAGAACAAATTAATCGATAACGAGGTTTGTTAGACCTTCAAAAATACACTACGAGTTATTTCACCATTGGATCATTCCTAGAGATCTATTCCAACCATTTTAAATCAATCAATGTGGGTGGTTAAGGTTAACCACCATATGTGGAACCACGTAGACCCAAGTCACATTTCACAAATGTCCAGTGGACAAGTGCATTAGGTATTACTGCAATGTTAAACTATAGTGTGCCTATATCGACCTTCTATGTATGGTGATGGGTCTAAGTACGCACAAAAACATTTATTTTACCCAATGCCATGGGTTGCAATAGAATTACCAACTAGTAAATAAATACCAAAATCATATAATGACAAGGGTTGAATAAAAACATAGAAAGGGGATGACATAATTGGGAGCCCCCCTTTTTATCTTGAGGACTAGACATATAGATGAGTGTCATATTTGAAAATATTAACAGTAGCATTTAAACAAGCCCTTCTCACATGGGTTGAAACAAATGGATTATGAAACCATATTATGAAATGAATCCAATCCAAGCATGCCATATATATATAGTGGTCTAACCCACAGGGATTTTAACTTTGAATCTCATGCTTTACATAATACTTTATATCAAGGCCATTGCCAATCATCAAAACATGTTATTAATCCTACGAGAACCTAACAATAATGAGCCAAGATATTTTTTTCGTGTGAGTATACTACTCATTAATTTTCTTGGCATCTTCAACCTGTCTATAATCTTTTTTAATCTTTTTTTTTACCTTTTCACCATTGTTTATGTAATTTCTATCATTACTTCACTATGATACTTCACATCAATTCATTTTGGAAGCTTGTCGTTTTTTACATTGTTAATTGTTAATACATTAATTGTTTATTGCTATTAGTTTTTTTTAATCCATGGGGAGTTGTTGTGCAATGGATAGCCTACTTTGGATCTCTTTGGTGCCAGGATAAGTCAAGAAGCTACTCCTATATCATTGTATTATAATGATCCTTAAGATTATAGTTGTTTTTAAACTTTTACAAGCTTGTTGGATTTGTTACATTTCCTTTTTATTTGAGTTCCCTTTTATTTTTCTTGATAATTTTCCCATTTTTTCATGTTTTGTACTTTATATGAAGGAATTTTCAAAATCATAGATCTAAATGCATTGCTTGAACAATTATTTCGTAATATTTCTACTATTAAAGATGAGTGGAGACACATAAAATGAGAGGTGTAGATTGAGTTTTAGATTCTACTCTTATTCCATTAAATGACAAGGTGTATATTGAGCTTTAGACTTTTCACTTATTATGTAAAAACCAAGGTTGTATATTGAGCTTTAGACTGCGCATTATGATCTTGTTTATGATGTCGTTTTTAATGTGCAATATTCAATTACTTGATGATGTTTTTTTAATGTTTTCCCTGTAAATTCATCAAATGTTGAAGTTTAGTGTTCATCTTCGACATCGTATTCTTGCTAGAATTTGTTCATTCATTTAGAGTTAGTGTTCATATTGCAACATATTTTTCTCCCGAGTTTCCTCTCACATTTAGAGTTATGGGGTTAAATTATTTTTTTATATTTATCACTTCTTTTATTGAATTTCATTTACTTGTGATTTTGATAGTCATTGAGTTCATCTAATTGTTTATAACCACCTTTTAGGTAGGGATTAACGTTGTTATATTGCGCTTTAAGGTCCATTTTTTAAAGTTGGCTTTTATACCACATGTAAGACCCTCTCCTTGGTTCTTGCATTTATATAATTAAATAATAAGAAATTAACAACACAAGAATCTTACTCTCACTACTATTGTTTCTATTGATTCCACAAACATTCTTTTCATTTTCAAATTTAACAACAAAGAAATTCAAATAATTTAGAAATCATAATTATTTTTAACAATAACATTTAAAAAAAAAAATATTTTTGGGATGACTCTATTGTGGTGCTCCTCATTGGACCACTCGACTAAATAAGGAAGCACCCCAACTAAGAACAACCTATTCAACATCCTAGCCCAAAGAACCTACATAGGTTTCCTAGCCCTCTAAGCCCAAGTCAAAAGCATAGATGTATTATTTTTGGTTTATCAATCCAATGCTCTCCTAACTACACTACAAAAATTTGAGTTCTAACTTGGCTTTTGGGACTCCCTCTTACACTCCTTCATGCATCATGAAACAAAAAATACTCCCCCTTTTCTTCTCTAGTCTACCCTCGTGTCGCTTTCTCTTTATGCAAATATTTCCACTCACACCCTCCTTGACCCATGCCCCTACCTATCACTACACCTACTCTTCTGTCCCTATGTTATGAAACCATGTCAGAAAAAGATAGAATAGAGAGATCAACGCCTTAGAATTCAGACTCTTCGAGGGGGCAACCTCCTTTACATTACACAAATGAACAATTCTTGGACGGTTCAAATGAAAAAACCTCCTTTATATATATAGGAGTCTAAGGAATCACAATATAACTGAGCCGACCTAACAATAATAATATAAAGCCACAAAAATAACAATAGAGAGATTCTATGGGGCACAATAATAAAAATATGGGGGTAATAGGAGCACAAGAATATTAATAAGGGATACAACTACAATAGTAATGGGGTAATCACTAGTATTATAGGGACCTAACATGCCCCTCTCCTTCAAAAAAAGTGTTGTCCTCAATGCTTGAGTAGTTATGGATGCTTCTGTATAAAATTATTATCCTCCCATGTGGAATCTTCAGCGGATAAGTTCTTCCACTTGATGAGATACTCTGAAATTGATCGATTTCATAGCTGTTGAGTTCTTGTTTCTGTGACTGCTTCCGGTTCTAATATAATTTTTCCTTCCTCATTAAGTTCTGGCAATATTGTTTGAACTGGGAGCTTGTCGCTTATAACCTTCTTTAAACATGAAACATGGAAAACTGGGTGCACTAGAGACGCTGCAGGAAGCTCCAATTTTTATGCCATAGTACCAATCTTTTGCAACACCTTGTACGGACCATAATACTTTGGTGATAATTTATTATCCTTCTTAGCTTGCTTGAGGGACATTTTTTTATATGGTTGTAGCCATAGGAATACCCAATCACCTACATCAAAATTTCTTTCGCTGTGATGTTGATCTGCTTGTTGTTTCATTCTATTATGTGCCAATACGAGGTTATCCTTTAAGAGTTGGAGGACTTGTTGTTGATGTTCTATGTGATGCTCCACTGCTTGAACCTTAGAATTTTCTCTTAAATATGATGTGATGTGTTATCACTTAGAACTAAAACTGATATATGTAACTTTTCATCCTAGCCCGATGACAAAGGTCAGTGCTAGTCTATTGTTGTTTTAATTTTCTTCCCTTAGAGTCTGATGTTTTGAAGAGGTTTTTTTAGTCAAATTATTCTCAGCTTCCATTGGTCACCCTCCATCCACCATATTTTTATAGCCACATGTTATCTTGTGTCAGCCACCGAACCTTTTTGTAATTTCGCAACGCATATACACCATTAAAGTGTTTTCGTAGCGCAATCCCAATTAGGCAATTTCGCAGCGCATATACACCATTAAATTGTTTTCGTAGCGCAATCCCAATTAGGCAGTTTCGCAGCGCAATCCCGATTAGGCAGTTTTGCATCGCATCATTCAAATTTAAAACTGTCAGCACTGCAAAATCATGGATTCGTACATTTCGCAGTGAATATTTCGCGAAATGTCAAATCCGTTAGGTGAGTCATAGGCCGTGTCTTCTCATGTCAGCTCATGCACCCCTCTTATCACCTTTCACCACTCATTGCTACTATCACCACCACTAGATCTGTTGATACGCACGAATCATCATTCCCAAGAAAGACTACCGTGCATAAATCTTAATGATGGTTGTAAGTCTTGCATGAATGACAAATCTGCAAGATTACAACTTGAGAGATTTTAAACGGCAAAATTTAAAATTTCAACTACAAATATAATCAAGCGAGGTTGAATTCAAACAGAAGCTAAATCACAATTCCAACCGGAGCTAGTAGTCATTGTTTGCTAAGATTTGGAAGAATGAATGGAGAAAAAGGAGCACAGATCCGGCAAATGTCTAAGGACCAAACCTCAAGGCTTAGATATAACGCTGAGAAATAAAGAGGTGGAGAAAGCATTCAAAAAGGCCGGGTTCTGGAAATTTTGCAAAAAGTTACAAGGAGGACACGCACAGGTAACTAAAGAATTTGCACTTAACTTCACGGGCTTGAATTCAAAAGTAGCCATGATAGAATTGCAGGTTTCGCCAGATGTGATATCTACTATGACAGAGATCCCACGAGGACAAGAGCAATGGTTTAAAATTTTCAAGTTTGACATGAATCCTTGTAAGGAGTTCTTGAAGGATGAATTTGTAAATGAAGATTTAAGTAAGGCAGTGCCCAGGAGTTATGTCAAAGAATATTATGCTCATTTACTCACCTGCATACAGAAATATCTGACTTGTGAAGGAAGGTATAATAAGGTTTACTCTTACCATTTTAAACTCCTTTTGCATTTCACATGGAAGGTGTCCATAGACTTACCTTTTTATCTTTTCCGTAGTTTGAGTAAGATGTGTGATAAGGTACAGCTGAGGAAAGAGGATTGTGAAACCTCTTTTTTTCATCATGGTTTGATAAAACTACTGGTTTTAGATGGCCATCAAAAGGTAAACAGAGATTGGAATTCATTCATTTTTATGGCTGGCTTCAAAAGCCAGACTGGCCTCACTCCTCAACCTGCACGAGATTTTACAATAGCTGAGCTCCAAACGGAAGCAAGAGCTAAAAGAGTTCCAAACTCACAAGCAAGGAAACAAGTGAAGCCACTCATCATCCAAGATCAACCTCAGCAATCAACTAAGGGAAAAGATCAGGGTAAAAAGACTATACCTGAAACAAGCACATCTGAAGTAGTCCCAAGGATAAGAACAAGAAGCTAGATAAATAAGGAAAAAGGTAAAGCTATAGCAGTTGAAGAAAGTCCAGTGTCCAAGGGAAGTCTAAATGACTTATTACACGCTATTGATTTTGAGCAGTCTCAACCAATTCAAATTGAGTTGATACAGTCAGAACAAGAAATCACCAAGAAAGCCAAGGCCTCAAAAAGGCTTAAATTTGATGAGCCAGCTGAAGAGTTTGTTTTTTAAACCTAGAAGACCTATGACAAGGAGATTCCAGCAAGTACAGGAAGCACTGCCCAAAACAGAGGAAACAGGGGAAGGGACACAACGTTGGCAAAAGAAGAACACAGGAAAAACAGTCATTACATCTAAAGAAGACAATATAGCAGACCTGAAGAGCCAATTGGAATCAGCTAAGCATGAGATTGCGAAATTGAAGAAAGCTGCTAGAAGACATGCAGTCTTACAAGCAAACTATTATAGAATTCAAACTCTATGGGAAGAGAATGCAGCTGTAGAAGTGGTTGATTGCAATACACAATTTCACACCTGGACAGTACCAGCAATCAAAGAAGCCAAGTACATCAGAATGATCAATATGCAACTAAGAGCTGGTAATAAGGTTATGAAAAAATAAATTGAAGATCTGAAGGCGCAGCTAAACCAGCTTAAAGGACCTGCTAAATGAGTTTACATGTCAAGTAAGATTTTGTTTCAAAAATTTTGATAAGTTTGCTTGATCTTATATTTCTGAAGAAATCTAAATCCCTATTCAGCCTTTGGAAAGTC
This sequence comes from Pinus taeda, assembly GCA_000404065.3. Taxonomy (NCBI): domain Eukaryota; kingdom Viridiplantae; phylum Streptophyta; class Pinopsida; order Pinales; family Pinaceae; genus Pinus; species Pinus taeda. Next base: position 2,687 of record APFE030616185.1, on the reverse strand, counting down.
TAAAGAAGTTTTTGGCAATCAAAGTACTTGGTTAATAAAGGTCTCAGGTTAAAAACAAGTTTTTTAAACAACTCAGTAGTTTCGTAGTGTGCTACGAAACTGCTGAAGGTGATGATTTCAACTTAAATCAAGCAGTTTTGAAGTTGAAGCGGGAAAATTTTGAACGACAGTTTTATACAACGAGAACGCCTGAAGTTACAACAACCAATCACAATAGCACAAGTGGAAATAGAGGATTTGAATCAAAAAGTGGCATTTTGTCATATCATAAGAGAATTGAAGCATGCATCAGACAGCTTGAATGCGTTTTCCCTTTTGTTTTCAAAATAGTGGATGACACATCATCAAATCAGGTTTCATAATAGTGGATAGCACATCACAACGTGGCCATCGTCATATTTTGAGGGATAACAATTAAAAACCGACTCATGAAGATTTGAAGACCATAAAGCCGAGAAGTAAGGATAGGCTCCCAATTTTTCTGGACAGTGGAGAATGTACAACGTTCAAGGTCAACATGGAGCATTAAACACCCATCTCAGCCAAACTAAAAGAGAACCAGATGTCAAAGAAAGGAATCATCTTATTTAAGGCCATTATTCATGTAATATGGAGTTAGAGTCATAGTTGATTTAGATCTCTAAAAAACTCCAGTCAACACTATGTTGTATTTATTAAAGTAGTTAGAGTTTAAGAGTTGTTAGTAATAGAAGTAGTTTTCGAATTCCCCTCATGCTTGAGGAGGAATCTCGATTAGTTAGAATAAGAGCTCTATATATAGCTGAAACAACAATGTAATCAGGGTTGGAAATTTTGTGGAAAAGCTTGTATTTGGTTTATGTAAGACTCATTTTCAGTAATACATGTTTGACTTTACTTCTCAGGATTCATGAAGGATTTTTTATGTTCAGAATATGTGATGTTGTCCTTTTCTTAATTCTTACAGTGGTATGGATGTATAATCACTCAGAATTCACTGAATGTGCTCTGACTTCCTGTATACATTTATAAACTGTGTGGTCCCATATGAGTTTATGTTCTGAATGTTTAAATGCTGAATGCCCTGACTTCCATGTAAGGTTGAGTGCATTGTTATATTGAGGTGTTGTTGACTCCATAAGCCCAATGGATAGTTGTTAAATGTGTTTCTACCATTCATATTTTTCACAGTTGTTCTATAAGAGTTAGCCATCTTATCTTTAATCAAAATCATTAATCCAATTAGAGAGAGCCATCTCAAATTGAGGAGGCTAAGCCTCAGCCTAAAGTAGGTTTGAAATAGTTACTTGAAGTCTTCCTGGTCTACAACCTTCCAGGGTCTGATTTTGAGATAACATGATGGATGGTGGCTGATATCCATAAAGTGCCATAAATGGGGTCATTTTTGTTGCTATATGGAAGGAAGTGTTATACCACCATTCAGCCAGAGGCAACCATTTGACCCATTGTGTCTGTTTATCAGATACAAAGCAACGAAGATATCCTTCCAAAAATTTGTTTACTATCTCAGTTTTCCCATCAGATTGAGGATGATAAGATGGGCTATGAGCTAACTGAGTACCAAGACAAGAAAATAATTTTGTCCAAAAATTTTCAGTGAAAATGGGATCTCTGTCACTAACAATAATCTTTGGGTTTCCATGTAGCTTTTGAATTGTTTCCATAAATGCAGTAGAAACTGTATTAGCTTTAAATGGATGTGATAATGCACAAAAATGTGCATATTTGGTAAGTTTGTCAACTACCACCATGATGACACTCTTTCCCTCGGACTTGGGTAAACCTGTGATAAAATCCATTGAAACCTCCTCCCAACATTGGCTTGGAATGGATAAAGGTTGTAATAGACTCGAGGTCTTAATTATTTCAACTTTATTTTGTTGGAAAACCAAACATTCCGCCACAAAATTTTGAATATCCGATTTAAGGCCATCCCAAAAAAATTCCTTCTTAACCATGTGGTAAGTGTTTAAAAATCTTGAGTGCCCTCCTAAGGGAGAAGTGTTCAATTCCATAAGAATATTTTGTTTGAGTTGCGAATTCTTACAGAGGTATAAGCGATATTTGTACCATAAGGATTCATTTTGCCAGCTAAATGTATCAGATGTACTGGAATCTTGTTGTGACTTTTGAATAAGTTCCCATACTTCTTCATCATTCTTTCATTCCTCCCTTGCTTCGATAATCCAATCTGGTTGGATAATAGAAATGGAACACAACAATGCTTCCACATCCTCATCCTTTCTTGAGAGTGCATCTGCCACCACATTTTGCTTCCCTTTTTTGTAGATGATTTCAAAGTCATAACCCAACATCTTTGTGACACACTTTTGTTGCTCTTTAGAGGATAATCTTTGTTCTAAAAAGTATTTAAGGCTATCATGATCCGTTTTTACCTTGAAGTGTCTTCCCATTAGGTAGGGTCACCATTTCTTAAGTGCATGGAGTATTGCCAACATTTCCTTCTCATAAATAGCTTTGTGTAAAAACTTTCCTTGATTGGATGACTTTCAAAAGCAATGGGTCTTTCATCTTGCATTAAAACAACACCAATTCCATTTCCTGAAGCATCACATTCCACAATAAAGGTTTTAGTGAAGTTCGGTGTATCTAAGACCGATGCTTGGAACATTGCCTCTTTAAGATGTTCGAAGGCCTTTGTTGCTTCTGGAGTCCATGAAAATGCA
>APFE030616180.1:0-35489 GCA_000404065.3 Pinus taeda | reverse complement strand
GTAGTGGGCACTTTGCCCCAAACCCTGCTCCCTCCATCATACCACCCCCATCGGGGGAATGCAAAGCATAAATTTCTCCCATATCTTAATACCGTGAATTTTTAGCTTCAAGGCCATTATGGTATATAGAACAAAACGAAAATGGGAAGTGAGCAATATTTCAATCCTTAACAAGCTAATATTCTAGGTAGTCTTCAAATTTATTCAATTATTATTGTTCTAGGCACCTGTTACAGTCAGTTCACACCCTCTATATTTTTTATGTTATGTAATGAGTGCCTAAGGGTGTTGTTCTGTGGTTTGGATCAACGATTACCTCTATATAGCAAGCCTTGACTTTAAATGTGTTGGTGATGCATCATTGGATTAGTCCTTTTGACAGGGTACAATATGCTAGCTGCTTATCAGGTTTGATAACTGTGTATGCAGCCCCTTTCATTTGCTATTTGAAGGTAGAAAGATCTGTAAATAACATATAGGATAGCTGCCATTTTCCTATGGGTCTTCCATCTTCTTTCTTGAGCTGTTACATGCTTTTGCTGTGGCACCTGTTTGCAAAATTTCAACATGATGTGCAATTACTTTCTTTCTATTATGCTCCTGCTCCTGCTCTAAAAGTCTCAATTAGCTTAAGATTAGTGTAAGGGGCTGATTGAACTTCGTCCCAAGGATCCTCCACCAATAATAATCAAGTCATCTCCAACTACATTAACAATAGTGCACACCAAAGAAAATCATTGATAAAATAGAAACATGCCTTCAAACCAGCTGCTTAAGGTCCAACATCAATGTGTCATTTTGTTATGATGGAAAACTCTAAAAAATGCTCAGCCCTCTTTCTATTTGATTCCATTTGACTCTATTTTTCCATTTGCAAGATTAACAAGAAATCTGACACAGTCCCTATACATGAACATCTGTCTCTTATCTACTATAGGTGCTTCCATCCTTATATATAGTTGCATCTATAGTTTGAGGCCTTGTATAACATATATGTTCAACTCTGCCTACCCACAGCTCTGTTACACATAGCCACCCCCATCAGGGGAATGCAAAGCATAAATTTCTCCCATATCTTAATACTGTGAATTTTTAGCTTCAGGGTCGTTATGGTATATAGAATAAAACAAAAATGGGAAGTGAGCATTATTTCAATCCTTAACAAGCTAATGTTCTAGGTAGTCTTCAAATTCATTCAATTATTATTGTTCTAGGCACCCTGTTATAGTCAGTTCACACCCTCTATATTTTTTTATGTTATGTAACGAGTGGCTAAGGGTGTTGTTTTGCTCCCTCCATCATACCACCCCCATCGGGGAATGCAAAGCATAAATTTCTCCCATATCTTAATACTGTGATTTTTTAGCAATATTTCAATCCTTAACAAGTTAATATTCTATGTAGTCTTCAAGTTCATTCAATTATTATTGTTCTAGGCACCCCGCTACAGTCAGTTCACACCCTCTATATTTTTTATGTTATGTAACGAGTGCCTAAGGGTGTTGTTCTGTGGTTTGAATCAACGATTACCTCTATATAGCAAACCTTGACTTCAAATGTGTTGGTGATGCATCATTGGATTAGTCCTTTTGACAGGGTCCAATATGCTTGCTGCTTATTAGGTTTGATAACTGTGTATGCAGCTCCTTTCATTTGCTATTTGAAGGTAGAAAGATCTGTAAATGACGTATAGGATAGCTGCCTATAGCTGCAATTTTCCGATGGGTTTTCTGTCTTCTTTCTTGAACTGTTACATTCTTTGCTGTGGCACCTGTTTGCAAAATTTCAACGTGATGCGCAGTTACTTTCTTTCTATTATGCTCGTGCTCCTGCTCTAAAAGTCTCAATTAGCTTAAGCCTAGTGTAAGGGGCTCATTGAACTTCGTCCCAAGGATCCTCCACCAATAATAATCAAGTCTTCTCCAACTACATTAACAATAGTTCGTACCAAAGAAAATCATTGATTGATGAAATAGAAACATGCCTCCAAACCAGCTGCATAAGGTCCAAAATCAATGTGTCATTTTGTTATGATGGAAAACTCTAAAAAATGCTCAGCCATCTCTCTATTTGATTCCATTTGACTCCATTTTTCCAATTGCAAGATTAACAAAAAATCTGACATAGTCCCTATGCATGAACATCTGTCCCTTATCTACTATAGGCACTTCCATCCTTATATATAGTTGCATCTATAGTCTGAGGCCATGTATAACATATATGTTCAACTCTGCCTACCCACAGCTCTGTTGCACATAGCCACAGTAAATGTTCCATTTTTGTTGGGTATGGTCCAGGACCCTTTATGCTTACCCAACAAAATGATGGACCCTTATGCTTACCCAACAAAATGATGGGTAACATCTGGTTCCAACTTGAGGACTAGTGATCCTTTCAAGAACACTTGGGAACCCCAAAATCTCATACTTGCTTCAACATGTGGTTGCTAAAATGAATTGTGTAATCCAGTGAAGCCGCCTCAAGATCTCCAAGATGTAATTACCATTTTCCCGTGTGTGATTGCTAAAGAATACAAAGCCATGTCAAAATGTGATTGCTTGTATGCTGGCTTCTCTCTCAAAGAAGCATTTGTATTTGTTTTTTTAGGGACAACAAAATATTCGTCTAAAAGAATGATGACATCATCAAAGAATACAAATTGCTTCCTTGACATGTTTGGCTTATACCAATAGCTTGCTTTAATCAGCTGAAGGTCAAAATTTGGTAGGGATCAGTCTCCTTGAGTAGTTTGAATGGACTGTTTAGCCTTCAAGATACTATTATCCAGTGCATTGAACTCTTCTAAACTTGATGAGAACAACTTGAAGTGCAATGCTTAAAGGCAATTAGAGAACATAGAATCATTTTTCAGATGACTTTTGCAGCCTGGAGTAGGGCAAATGGGATCATCTGAATAAGATGATCTAATATGTGCTGATTGCCAAATACGTGGCTGAAAACAGTGATACCAAACTTTTTCAAGAATGTCATTAGAGATGACACAAAGAGCCAATGAACCTTTCGAACAATTTATGAGATCCATTTGTTTTTATTTTTTGGGTAGTTTCCTTGTTGCTTTTGCAGAAGATCTCTAAGCAGAAATGAATATGCAAATTTAAAAAAGAAAAGGATGAACTTCATGCTTAACGAAAACATAAGAGCATCCATAATATATTCACGTTCATCCATGTTTACCAAAAACAGAAGAGCATGTGTAATATATTCATATAGTTTTTTCATAGTTCCTGCAGTGGCACTAACCTTGAACTGAGCTCGTGAATGAGCTTCATCACAACTATCATTAGCCTGGAATGTGTTGAGATTGACAAAAAGGTTCCCATGTTGGTGATTGAGCTCCAAATCTGATGTTTTGAATAAATTCTCATGAAAGCTCATAAATTCATCATAATGAGGACTAATTTGATCCTCTGTACCCCTAATGGCTCCCTGGTAGTAGAAGCATAGTCGGTCACAACAGAGGCAGTGCCAATTGTTACACGCAAAGTGCTGGAATATAATGGATGTCCAAACTCCGCACCATGCACTTGCTCTATCGAGTGAATCTCATTATCTTCTTCTCCATCCAATTGGGAAAAGGAATCCTTTTCAACAGGTGTAGCCTTTTTATTTTCATTGAGAATGAAGTTATAATCCTCATTACTACTACCATATTCCTGCAACAAAACTTTTTCAATGATGCCAGCAGGGCTTGCCCCAGTGGATCCTTTGCAAAGCTTCAGGTTAATAGCACATTTCTCAGTGGTTTCCAGCTCACCTCTTACCCTAGTTCTGTCCTCATCATAATTTTCAAGGATTTGCTTACTTTGTGGCCCACCATTATGGTTGGAATTTTCCCTTTCAACCTCAGAGATTGGTTCTAGTTTTAGCACATTTCTCAGTGGTTTCTAGCTCATCTCTTATGCTAGTTCTGTCCTCATCACAATTTTCAAGGATCTGCTTAATTTGTGGTGGCTCACCATTATGGTTGGAATTTTCCTTTTCAACCTCAGAGATCTGTTCTATTTTTACTTCACCAATGTTATTAGCATGCTAGGTTGCCTTTTCTCAACCTACCCTTTCTGCAACCTCGAGGTAATTGGCTTTAAAAGTGTGCAGAATCAACAACCTACAAATTGCCTGATACCATTTGAAAATGATGGGCATCCTCTTCATTTTTATTTGGGCTACTATAATTTGGCCAAAATTTTCTGGCATACTGGTTATGTTGCTAGTTACATTTCAGACTGTTATGGTTGTCACATGGACTGTCCTTAGGGGCAGCAAATTAAATTTCCCTATAAAAGAAATCCTTTTCCAGATTTTCCGTACTCCCACTGGAGAACTTTTATTAACATCATGCTCTTACATATCAAAATTAGTAATAGACTCAGTATCACCAAAAATTTGTGCAGCGTTATCACTACAGCACCCAGGGTTGTCCATGTTTAGGCCATGATTAATCTATTTTCCTTCACATTGAGGACTCTTATTAGCTTGTTGGTTCTTATTTTCTGCCTAGGGAAATTAGCAAATGGATAGTCTTCACAAGGATGCTTAGCCCACAGAGATCTGGAATTTAACCTTTCAACCACAAAGAGCTGTTCTAGTTTTAGCACATTTCTCAGTGGTTTCCAGCTCATCTCTCACCCTAGTTCTGTCCTCATCACAAATGGATAGTCCTAGCAAGGATGCTTAGCCCACAGAGATCTGGAATTTTCCCTTTCAACCAAAGAGATCTGTTCTAGTTTTAGCACATTTCTCAGTGGTTTCCAGCTCATCTCTCAGCCTAGTTCTGTCCTCATCACAATTTATAGGGATTTGCTTGATTTGTGGTGGCTCACCATTATGGTTGGAATTTTCCCTTTCAACCTCTCAGCAATCTGTTCTAGTTTTACTTCACCAATGTTGATATTAGCATGCTTTTCCCATGTTATGGGTTGCCTTTTCTCAGCCTACCTTTCCTGTAACCTCGAGGTATTGGCTTCAAAAGTGTGCAGAATCAACACCCTACAAATTGCTTGATACCACTTGAAAATGATTGACATCCTCTTCATTATAATCTGGGCTACCAATTTAGCCAAAAATTTCTATCATACTGGTTATGTTGCTAGTTACATTTCAAACTATTATGGTCGTCACATAGACTGCCCTTAGGGGCAGCAAATATAATTTCCCTATAAAAGAAACCTTCTTCCTTCTTCCACATTTGTGGTACTTCCACTGGAGAACTATTATTAACATCACCCTCTTACACATCAAAATTAGTAATAGCGTCGTATCACCAAAAGTTTGTGCAGCGCTATCAATACAGCACCCAGGGATAGCACCCAGGGTTTTCCATGTTTAGGTCATGATTAATCTATTTTCCTTCACATTTAGGACTCTTATTAGCTTGTTGCTTCTTATTTTCTGCCTAGGGAAATTGACAAATGGATAGTCTTCACAAGGATGCTTAGTCCACAGACTACTATATTCACTATGACCTTCACTATCTTTATCACAATCAGGGTCCTCATTAAAGAATACAAAGAAAGGCTTTTCTCTTGTGTGAGATGAGATGAACTCATGCAAATGACATGTGTGAAATTTGGCTTTTTTTTCATCAACTACCGGCCTGTCATAAACTGGAGCAGTAAACAAGTTTTCTTTGTGAAAAACATACTCTTCAATAACAATGGTAGTGTTTTCTTGTTCAAACTCTTCAACAATGTCTTAATCTCTATTATTGCTACCACAAAATTGTTCCTTTGGGACAACAAACACATTATCATGTGATTCAATTTCTTCAAAGGACACAAAAAGAGCTCTCTCCCTTGTGGTGCTTCATCTTCATCTTCATACTCAGCAATGCCTTTATGACCTTCAAAAGAAACCAAGCAGATCTTCCTCGTTAAGGATGCCAATAGCTCTTTGTAACTGTCTTCAGAACTTTGGCAATCTTGTGCCCAACACTAGAGAAAACTTTCAACGAGGGTTGCCAACGAGGCTATGATCTTTGGACTGCAAGAGTGTCTAAGCCAATCATTATTTCCTTGTCCCAAAGAACGAGCAAATTATCTCATCATGATGTTTTCATGTTTTTCCTTGAACGTTGAAATATTTCCCATGAATGCCAATGCATGTGGGACAACAACTAAATAGACACCATCAAAATTTGGAAGCCTTTCATTGATTTTTAGGGAGGCCTATTTGCATATCCTGTCATATTGTCAATTTTTAGCATTGAAAATAAAACATGCAAAACCTAAGGAGCCATCTTGCCTCGCAAATTCAAAATTGGTGATAAATGCAATTTTATACCTTGAAAATAAAACATGCAAAACCTAAGGAGCCATCTTGCCATGCAAATTCAAAATTGACGATAAATGCAATTTTATACCTTTTTCATAGTGAAGTTGGCAAGGTGAGTAGTTAAATGCCTTCACAATGATGCTTATCTCACCTCACAAGCATCAAGTCTTCAAAGTCCTTGAAGAACAATCACTTTATTCTTCCAATGGAGTCATCTACGTCAATGGAGTCACCTAAGTCTTCAAAAAATAAGGACTTCATTCTTCCAAAGGAGTCACCTAGATTGAAAATTTTCAAGATTGAGCTTCATCCAATGTCGTCTTCCAAGAAATGAATTTTATTACCAACAACAACAATAAAATGTTACAATAAAATCTCACACACTTCTTGTCATAAAGTCCAAAAGATAAAGTCTAGAATCTTTTGTACTCAAGATGGGATAAGTGTCACCTCACCAAGCCTCTTCTCACTTCACTCAAGATGGGATCAAGTGTCACCTCACCAACCCTCATCTCACTTCTGGCCATCTCTTCTCCAACTCTAAGGGGGACTTAGAGCTTCTCCCTAATAGAACTTAGGGATCTAATGTTGTGATCAAACCATGTCAAGAGCCCCCTAAGGATTCTACTTAAGATACTACTAATCAAAGGATTGAACCATTAAGTTTTAAGGTGGATAGGATTGCTAGGGTTTTTTGGGGGAATTTCTAGGTTTGAGTTCAAAGGGAAAGGTCCCCAAACACATACAAGGAATCACTAGGAGAGTAAAATGCCAACAAAATAGTTTAAATGGTTTATGGATAAAAAGGGTGATGGAGGATAAAAGATCAATTCCTTAGCTTGCCAATATATTTTCAAGAGTGTATGGGGTCAAGGCTTGCCAATATATATATTTTTGGAGCATATGGGGTCAATGAACAACAAAATCAAATTGAAATGAAGTAGATTTAGGTTCAAAGACTAGAGAAAACTAACTTGTGTGCCGTTGAGGTTTGACCTAGGCATCCTTCAATCTTCAAAGGTGGGATAAGGGAGAGCAAGCTCAACCTAGGCCATCTCAAAAGAGCTTTAGGAGAAGTCCAAAGAGGCTTGGAGTAGATTTAGTTTCAAGGACTAGAGTAGACTAGTTCGTGTACGTTAGAGGCATCTTCCTGAAGGAAGAATGAGATAATATACCAGCGAACCTAAGGTGAATTTTTAATAACCCTTATCAATAAACTTGAACAAGTAAAGAAAAATCGCTTACTCAGTTTGTCATGCATTCATCAAAATTCACCTATAATCATCCATGAAAAGAAGTCTATCCACATCAAGATCTACCAATATCCATTAAGAAAGAAAACTATCCAGATCAGCAGAAACTCCTTAAGAAGTCGCTCAACTCATCCATCCATAGCCAAAATTAAGAAACAAGAGAAAATTTCAAAAAATTTAGACTTGTAGGGATTTCAGCGATCGTCCAACAATGAGAAAATGAGAGGAAGTGCACCACTATATATAGAGGTGTTCAACTTCCCTTACATTAAAATATTAATTTCCTAGGCTAAAAGCTCCTAATCTAGCCTATGGAGGGAAAAAGGCCCTATTATTCAATTAATTAATCTAAATTACATAATGTAAAGGGCATTCATGCCACATGTACAAAGTGAAGGGGCACAAGCCCTCAAAAAGTGACCCATCTCTATAAATGAGGGGTTTATAGGGGTCTTTAACACAACAACTAGCCTCATTAATCTAAATTACATAATATAAAGGGTATTCATGCCACATGTACAAAGTGAAGGGGCACAAGCCCTCAAAAAGTGACCCATCTCTATAAATGAGGGGTTTATAGGGGCCTTTAACACAACATCCAACCTCCAAAGGCCTGCCCTTCAATGTTGGAAAAACCCATTAAAAAGTGTGACCCATTTCCATAAATGAGGGGATTAGCCTTTAGCACAACATCTAGCCTCCAAAGGCGTGACTGTGTTGAAAAAATCCTTCAACCTGCCACCAAAATCCTCTAGTCTCCCTCGAATGTGGGTGCACAAGCCCCCAAAACATCCAATGCATCATCTAGAGGGGTTTCTAAAAGGGATTGCTCCTATCACCTCTTGTATAAGAAAAATCCCAAGCCTTCATCAAGTGTGGTTTCAAGATGAAGTGTCAAAATCTCCGAGAGATGCAACATGCCAATATTTCATCATTTATTCAAATAAGACCTCTAAAGGATGGGTGGGCCCCTTTATATGAGAAAACCTTTCAAAGGGGTGCCCCTTTAACCAATATTAATATCTAAACCTATAGAGATCAGCTCTAATCAAATTTATTGAAATGCCCAGCTCTAAAGGTCAACTTGGATTCATTTTACTTCAAATATTAAACCTTAAGTTGACCTTGCAATACCATTGCATTTTATAGGTTGACCCAAGGCCTATGGTATATAGTAGGTCGATTGGCCTAATATTGTTTTTCCAACATTTTGTGTGTTCACACACACACACACACATATAGAGAGAGAGAGCCGCTTATTTTGAATCCTGTAGTCATATTGCACCCTTTGTAATTTTGGCGCTATGATACAAGCAGTTGAGGGTGTTGTTTTTTAGTATACGCGGCTTGTTTCATCTATTATTTGAAGGTGGAAAAGTTTGCAAATAACATAAAGGTCCTCCAACAATAATAAGCTTTTTCTACTACTGCCCTTCAATGTTGGAAAAAGCCGTAAAAAAGTGACCCATTTCCATGAATGAGGGGATTATAGGGGCCTTTAGCACACCATCTAGCTCCAAAGGCTTGCCCATGTTGAAAAATTCCTTCAACCTGCAACCAAAATCCTCTAGTCTCCCTCGAATGTGGGTTCACAAGCCCCCAAAACATCCAATGCATCATCTTGACCCATTTCCATGAATGAGGGGATTATAGGGGCCTTTAGCACAACATCTAGCCTCCAAAGGCTTGTCCATGTTGAAAAAATCCTTCAACCTACCACCAAAATCCTCTAGTCTCCCTCGAATATGGGTGCACAAGCCCCCAAAACATCCAATGCATCATCTAGAGGGGTTTCCAAAAGGGATTGTTCCTTTCACCGCTTGTATAAGAAAAATCCCAAGTCTTCATCAAGTGTGGTTTCAAGATGAAGTGTCAAAATCTCCAAGAGATGCAACATGCCAATATTTCATCATTTATTCAAATAAAACCTCTAAAGGATGGGCGGGCCCCTTTATATGAGAAAATCTTTCAAAGGGGTGCCCCTTTAACCAATATTAATATCTAACCTATAGAGGTCAGCTCTAATCAAATTTCTTGAAATGTCCAGCTCTAAAGGTCAACTTGGATTCATTTTACTTCAAATATTACACCTTAAGTCGACCTTGCAATACCATTGCATTTTATAGGTTGACCCAAGGCCTATGGTATATAGTAGGTCGATTGGCCTAATATTGTTTTTCCAACATTTTGTGTGTGTTCACACACACACACACATATTCATATAGAGAGAGAGCCGCTTATTTCGAATCCTATAGTCATATTGCACCCTTTGTAATTTTGGCGCTATGATACAAGCAGTTGAGGTTTGTAATTTTGGCGCTATGATACAAGCAGTTGAGGGTGTTGTTTTTTAGTATATGCGGCTTGTTTCATCTATTATTTGAAGGTGGAAAAGTTTGCAAATAACATAAAGGTCCTCAAGCAATAATAAGCTTTTTCTACTATGTTATAAGGTTGAAAAATTCGAGGAGTTTGAAGACTTTGAGCTAGATGATGTCTATGTTGTTCTTGTCGATGATCCCATTTCTAGTAGTGGCGATGAGTTTGATGAGTAATCAAGTTGATTAGTGATTTGTAGTAGGCTAGTGATCTAGTAGCTTGTAGCATGGCTTTTGGACTAGAGGCCATCTAGATGCTCATTGATTATGCATTTTGTCATCGATATGTATTGTACTTGATGCCATTTTGATATATTCAACCTTCATGATATGTAGATGAGAAAACTTTGCATATTTGTCTCTAATGGTTTGGAATCTTAAAAAGTATTTTTTTTTTTCAATTAAAAAATAATCATTTTATGTTTTTCTTTTTAAATTGGCCCATTGAGTCTGGTTTGATTCTATTCTAATTCAAACCCTGGATTGATGGGTGGTTGGTTTGAAGACTAGTTTTGGTTTTTAAAACATTGGGCACATGAGCTTATTCCAAGGATGGTATCGAGTGTAAGCTTGATTTTGTAGAAACTCAAGGCTTTGTCAACACAAGGGTAATAATTGTTACAATAATATACTTGTACTAGCTTAACATGTTGCTTGCTAGAATTGAACCTAGGTGGGCAGGATGATACTCACAACCAAACTTAAAGGTAGATTGAATTAACTCAGGGAGAAAAGATATCAAAGTGACTTGATAAGTTTCAACCTTTTAAGGCAAGTTTATAATGCACAAACCATATTTGAAAACCCATTTTTACCATAGTTATAATAGGAGTAAAACAACTCTTATTTTCGATTACGATGTTAAATCACTTGAGACAATCTAGCAAAACAATATATAGATGTAAATTACAATTCATGAAAAAGGTAGATGGCTGAAATTAAAATCCGCAATTTATACAACAATTGGATAGTGAAAACTTCATTGATACACGTAAGATGTTGTTGTCGTACTTGTTACCCACAATTTTGTGGGTGATATCCCTAGGTTTTTTTTTTTTTTAGAAGATGGTCCTCAACTGGCAGCCAACAGCCCTTTGCAGCCACCAACTAGCTTGTTGTGCCACTTCTATGCCACTTGAGCCAACCATGTGGTCCCTCACCCATCTGTCATGGTCGTATGTTTGAAGGTGGGCCTCCCAAACCTGAAGGTATGCCTTGTTATTTGGTAATTGAATATTGTAGTTTATCTATCATGGAAACTTTTGGGCTTGGATTAATGGGGGATTCGGCAGAAAGAGTGGGCTAGGTCTGTGCTCTTGTCCCCTAGACCTCTTTCGGATGTTAACCTTGGACCCTAGTCTCGTGGGATCTCTTTCACTGACATTTGGGCTTTAGGGATGGTACTTCATGGGAAACCTTGATTTTGGTTGTGTGGTCTCGCTCCCTCATCCACATATATCACTCCCCTTTTGCTCATTATAACCCCATTCATCATTCCTCCCACCTGGGTCCACATTCCTCCTTTGGGTCCACATAGGGTTAGCCTTCTCCTTCCCCTTGCCCACACTTTGGGTCGGGCCTGGAACGATGCCCCGAAGGTTGATGCAGTTAAAAAGAAAAGTAAAAGCATAATTGTCCATATTCAACTGCAAAATGTACCATTGAAAAAAAGCGGCTGAGACAAACACATTTAGCATGTGGGCAAAAGCCAATACATGAGATTTACCCCATTATAATGGCCATCACCTTGGTTCCTATAGGCCTTAGATGAGCCTCCTTTATCATTCAGGGACCCATGGTTGTCCCAACCTCTGGTGGCAATGAACCGTCCTACCCTAAAGGGGGTATCCACTGCTATACCTTACACATCATGCTCTTATCCCTTGAGCCCCAAGCAGTTAATCAAAGAAAAATCATGAAAGGTAAAAGGCATATAATAAAGGGTGGAAAAATCAAGGCCGTGGCACCTCATGTACCACGATTGCTCCCTCCTATACATTATATACCCAAGTGTGGGCTTCCCTTTTGCTAGCTACCCTAGTACCTCAGCATGTGGCCCAAGGCTTCCTCTTTTCGTTCCCTACTCCATTCATCTCTTTATCACATGCAACCACCCTTTGAAGGTTGTACCTTGGACATACTATCCCCTTTAAAGATAAAAACCACCTAATAGGATACTTGGTTAACCCCATTTGGAGCTTGGAGACGTTAGCACATGCCAAAGCCCACTATGGAAGGGCATGCCATTATGAAGTGCCCACCTGTTGTCCATAGTTTGTAAGTTATTTAACTCGATTTCCTTTGATGACTTGTTGATTTCCTTTGAAAGCCAGGGAATGCATTGGATTTTATGCAGGATTGCAGATGGTTTCCATTTTGGGTCTGGTCTCCCTATATAGGGTCCTAACCCTCTAGAGGGCTACATTGGCAAATGTAGGGTGTGTGTTGAGAGCCATGGACCTCCACAGCGGTAGACAACACTCCATGGATCTCCAGAGTTGTTCAAAGATTACTCGAGATTCACTTATTGGACGAGGAAGATGCACCCGGTTCACCATGCCTAGCCAACCTCACAATTGTACCATACACTTGGCAGATCACCCAAGACTTGTATGTTGATGTGGCATCACTTACACCATCATCTGAGCCTTTATAGATGGTTTACAAACATCTTTGACCTACTTGGAGACCCGTGAGATTACTTGTGTGCCCTCACACCCATTCGGAGCACCACAGGTTTATTATTTGGAGAACAAGGGGCCAATCCCTTGTCCACTACTTTTGGGAGTCTTGTTCATCATTGTGGCACTTATGGACTTCATCAGACTTCTTAGAAGGCCCAACGACATGTATTATTGATCATTCGACCTCTTGAGAGGGTTATTCTTTTGTTTATGAGCTAATTTGGTGGGCTTGTCACCAAAAGTTAGTTGTTTTACGTATTACTTTATTTTTGGGGCTAATGTAGGCCTAAGTAGCTAAATCAAACTCATTAGACGTGTATAAATAGAAGTGATGAGGATTCATTTTAGCATCATCACTTGGATTTGGAACTAGTATCTCTTTAGAGATTTTCACTATCCTTCTTGGAGGATGCATTTTTGGAGGATGGAATGAATTTTGATGTTTGGATAATTTTCATGTGTCTTGAAGCTTCTTGATGGAAAATTTTTGGATGGTTGGATATATTCTTATACATGTAAGTACATTTTAATGCTATTCTCTCTTTCTAATTTTGTCACATACATTGTTGCTGGGATTTCGCTATACTAGGGCTTATTTGTTGCATCTCTTATGCAGAGTTGTGGAAATTTTGTTTCTAGATAGTGAATGCTTCATGTATGGGCCATGTATAGTGAATGAATGTTCCTAGGGATGTTTCATTAATGAAATTCATCTTGACTAGCCATTTTCGTGCAAAACGAAGTATAAAGTCTTTGAAGCTGCTTTTGTTGCTGCCCTAGTGCCAAGCGAAGTTGTCTTTGAGGCCTCTTTGACGTAGAAAATTCAAAGGTCCATAGTCATAATTCTACCCTACTCCAATCTCCCCAAAGGATTAGGCATTGGTCCACCCAAAGGTGATCACCTTAAACCTATTTTCCTCCTCTCCTTTCCTCTTCTCTAGGTCTAGTCCTCTAGGTCACCTAGGGCATCAATTATCTCATGATCTAGCCATCCAAATACTTCGATTTTTGGTCCACAACTTCCCTGGTGTGTCCTCTAGAAGTCCAAATTTCATGAGATTCCGACGGTGAGGTCTTGAGATGTCGCAAGCCCCTAGCTCGAAGACCAATTCTTGCCCTTGGTTTCCATTAAGCTAGAAACCTCACTGGGATCTTTGCATTGCCTTTCATTGAAAATTCATTCCTTGATCCCTTTCTCCTCCCTAATTAGGTCAAACATATCAATGGTTGCTAAATCCTATCCCCTTGACCGAACCCCAGGTCCACTTGGTCCCGTGTGGTCCCATGATGGTTAATTCTTCAAAGATCACCTGGAACCCAAGTTTCCACAAGAATTCTAGGACTTAGGGATCCCCTTTATAAGACATATACTTAAAACCCAACCCTAGAAATTTTCCCCAAGCCCTTCCTAGAGAGTCTTTCATCTTGTCTTCCAAGACAAGCAAGCCACATATTTGAGCCTCTCTCTTGAATAGGCTTCCAGGATCACTCCTCGCCCTATCATTGATCCATCCATGTCGTGATCCTTATCGTAATGGGTCTCCTCCCATCGGTGAAAGTCCGTAAAGAGTAGGGAGTCTTAGCCGAGGTGATAGTGGGCTATCACTCCATTGTTTCCCTTAGCCTAGTAGCAACCCTTTAAGGATTCCTTTTTAGGACGACCCATGCTAGTTTGAGTGGTAACAGTACCATAGCCTTATCACAAGGCTAGTACAGTCCACTAGCACTCCAAAACCCTAGGTAAGGAAAACAATGAAAACCTTGGCTTAACCAAGGAGTTCAAACATGTCTTTCAAAGCGAGATGTCTTCTCTTCTTCTTTTGGATGAAATACACCTAGGGTTTCATCACAAAACCCTAATCTCTATCCTTGAAGGGATGAAACCTTAACACTAGATTTCAAGATACTCCAAGAAGATCACAAAACCCTAGCAACTCGAAGCAAGAGAGAGGCCAAGTATAAATGAATAGGTACAAGAGAGGAGACGACTAGTGTGCTCCTACTCTAGCTCACATATCTACACAATAGTGAAATAGGAGTGAACATAATAATAATCTCCAACATCTTCTTCTTCACAAGTGCAATCTCCAATAAATATCTCCTTCTCCCATGTATCACTTGTCCTAGGGTTTCTTCGTGAACCCTATTGAACCACTCCAAGAAGACGAGTACAAAGAGAAGAGTATAATGATGAAAGGAATCTCTTATTCCTCTATATATATGAGAGGTAAGGGATGCCAAAAGTACAATGTGGCCCAAGCCTTTACAAGCAACCTATAATAAACACTTGTAGGCCCACACAAGTGAAGTGCTCTACTCCAAGGGTACATATGTGATGCTTTAAGGTGATGTACACATTAACAATCCTGAGAGGATGTAGCCATAGATGAAGTGTCCATACATTTCTATCAGAAGCCTACACAAATTCCATTGCTCCTCTTAAAGCCATGTACTTCTTTGGGTCCATTCCCCTTGCTTGAACATTGTCGTAACTCGCATCCTTGAGTCAATTCTTGTGACATCCCCATGCTTGCTGCTAGGCAAAACTACTCACACATATATCAACCAAGACATAACTGAAAAAAGTTGCATAATTTAACCAAAACATTTCACCACGTGCATAGTGAAGCCATAATAACAAAAAACGGATAAGAACATAGCAAAAGACATGCCACAATAATTCATAAACAAGCACATAACAGGATTCAAGCACTTATCTGTGAACTTTGTGGGCTAGCTATATGGGCCTCAAAGGATCCTCCTAGCCGTAGACCATGTTTCTCTAGTTCTCTTAGTAGTCAGTCACCCCTGATTTGGGGCCATGGCTCCACTTGGCGTCGACTTCTCGAGCCAGGGACATGCCTTATACCAAACATAACAGGGCCAAGGTACCAAACTCAACAACCTCCAACTAGCAGACTCACATCCCCCATCAACCCCACAGCCAAGTTGTGCACCCTTTCACCGCACCTGTAGTCCCTTAGCTATGCCACCACCTCCAGGGTGTCTATCTCAACTGGCCATGGATGTCTAGACTCCTGCGGCTCCAAGAGTTCTTGATGCCCTCACGGGTCTTTAGGTACCCTCCAGGCCCTCACACAACCAAGGTACCAAACTCGCAAGGGGGCTTCACTCAATGAACCTCTGACATATCACGTGCATTCATGGCATACTAAACAATACCTTTAATTTGACTACATATTGGAAAATATCTCTAAAATCACATTAGTTAACCCCTTACCAATACAAACCCAATACACCTTCCCAATTAAAAAAACTCTTACTTTCGCTGTAGGTATCCATTTTTTCATTAACATTTTTTATAGCCCTTTTTTCATTAACTTTGAGCTTTATTTTTTATACCCGCCAATATAAAATCCCTTTACCCCCTTATTATATGCTTAATATATTATGTCATTTTTTCCTCAACTAATACGAATCCTCAATATATATCCCCCAATACGAATGTATGTGGTATGCTATTGTTACCCCAGTGAAGCCCCGTGCAAACTTGATAGCCTTCAACCAATAGGTTTACATCCCCCACTAGCCCATATCTTTGTCAACTAGGGATGTCCAAAGCTCTGTGGCTTTAGGAGTTCTTATTGGCCTTACGAGTCTCTAGGTTCTTACTTAGGTTACCTAGGGACACTTGTCCCTTCATTGATTCATGATCAATTGAATAGGGGAACTATCTTTTTATAAGCATGGTGTCCCCTTACTTTTTATTATAATAATATATTACAATATTATAATATACTTTCATATTAGGATGCTTTTCCTGTTGTGGAGTCTTAACCCTCCATACTCCTTTTGCCCCTCGATCCACAACAATAATACGTCTACTAGGCCCATTGATCTTTTACCACACAAGCTCTTTGGCCTAATCACACAGGTACTATGTTGATTTTTCGTGACTTTTTAATCTGATAATTACTTTCCAATGATATCTTAATTTATTCATCTTATGTCACATTCATCATTAAGAAATTATACATAGAAAATCTCAACTACAATGCAATATGACAAGAAGTTTATGGAGAGACAACCAAACACAAGAAAAACCCTAGGAAAGCCCTAACTAGGGAAAAACCCAACAATATTTTCTTAGGAGAAGTTATTCAATTCATCAAAAGTACAATCTGGTTTTTCTTAATCAAATATGTCAGACTAACCACAAATAGACCACTTTTTCGGCCTCTTGCAACAGCTCATAAATTTGGTCAACTCTGGTCAACAAGGAAAAAATTTGGCCTTTAGCAACTGCCTCAAAAACCCTAGTCCACTGTAGTCAGATTCCCCAAAAACAAATTCGGTCAACTTCCCAAAATCTCGGTCAAATAGAACAAAAGTAGTCTTGGTCAATGCAGTTCAAACTTCTACCTTCTTCTCCTCTCTCTCTTTCGCATGTGGGAACAAAGAACAAATGCTTTTCGTGAGATACGAATCCCTCCAAGTGAGGGAGGTCGAGTGCCATGATATATAGTAGTTTAGGGTGCTCAAATAGGTGTGTTTTTATGGTTGGGCCGACTTGACCTTATGTTGGGTTGACTTAAACAATTTGGAGCCGACCTTACTTTTGGAGGTAAAATTTAAATTTAAATTTCTTCTTTTCATTTTTTTGTAGTCCCCACTTTATTACCAAAATTCAACACTCCCTTCTTAGCTAGGGAGGTATTCTGTTGACTTCCTCAGATGTACATTTGGATGAGACAATTTCCTCCGCCCAAGAAAAAAGATTGAAAGAGCTAGCTATGTTGATGTATCCAACCACTACATGTGGAAAGCATCCAGCATCAACATCGTGCAAAGGGATCTTGTCACCCACTAGTCACATCTTCTCTGCCAACGATCTAGTCACCCACAAGCCAACTACCCATTGGTCAGGTACCCTAAGTCACAAGACTAATTCTTGTTTCACCAACCCACCAAATTGTCACTTGGAACCATGTCAAGGGCCCCTTGAAAAATGGTGAAACCCTGGGCCCACATGCTGTCACATGCTATTGAATGGTAAAACACTCGCTCGTTGCTATAAGGCATTCACTCAAGCAACTGGGCCAATCTTCTTAGCCACATTACATGGCTCACAATCACTGCGCATGACCTAGGCTAATCTCCTTAGCCACATTACATGGCTCACAGTCACTACCCATGTTGACTGACGTAGTCAACAACCTAGTCCTAGGGAGAATCTACGCCACTTGATGATACAACATCAACACTCCCTTTAACCAAGGGAAGCATTCTCAACCACCCCAAACTTTTCCTTGAAGTATACAAACTTCATCCTGGGATAGAGGCTTTGTGAGAATATCAACAACTTGTTTATCCATAGAAATGCATTGGAGCCTCTTCGTGCCTTTCGTACAGGATGTGGTAGTACCATGATCTCGATGTGCTTCAACTTGTCATCACGATCGTATCCTGCACCTGATCAAATAATTCTATGCATAGCTTCCAAAGCCACATTGCTTCTCAACTCGCCAAACAAGCTGTAGTATGCTCAACTTTAACAACGCTGAGTGTGACAAATGTTTGCTTCCTGCCCATCCAAGATATCATAGTAGAACCTGTTACTGCTCAAACTAGCAAGGGACTTAAGGGGGATCTCTAAAGGGCAAATGCTAGGCCAAGGGCAACAAAGGAGACTTAGCCCATTGGCTAAGGCTCCCTTCTATCTACAGATTTTCACCGATGGGAGGAGACTCGATATGTATGGAGTCACTAATGAATGATAAGTCAATGGATATGAGTGACCCAAACAAAAGTTTGAAAGATGGAGCTTGCTTGCTTACTAAGCAAGGTAGAATGTATTCTAGGGAGAGGAAGAGAGGATTTTTGGGGGTTAGGTTTATGGGAATAGGCTTGTTTCACAAGCCCTAAAATCCTTGTTAGAATTGATATCCTGGATGGTTGTTGAAGAATGGTCCTTTAAAAGAGCGGGACCACATGGGGCCAAGTGGGCCCGATCTAGGGTATGAGGAAAGTATGAAGCAACCAATGATATTCTTACCCTACACAAGGTACTATCTTTGGGGATGGCAGGGCAAGTTTTGATCCCGGAGTTAGGGCTTGACTTTTCTCCCAACTCCATCGTCGGAATGGCTTCAAAATTGGAGAGCTAGAGGAAAGGCTAGTGCAAGAGACCTTAGGAGATCGAATTTTTTTTTGATGGCTAGCTTGTTGGGAAATTGATGCCCTAGGCACCCCGATGTGGCTAGTCCTGGAAGGATGTGAGAAAATATGGATTTTAGTGACCACCCTTGGTAGATCAGTGCCTTAATCTTTGGGAGAATGGAGTCTATGTTGAGTAAGAGTAGGATTTCTTGGTTTCTAGTTAAGGAGGCCTCAAGATCACTTCGTTTTCCTTCTAGGTCAAGAAGAAGCATCCTTGCAGCTTTTATACTTCGATGTGCAAGAGGAATGGCTTGTCAAGGTCAAATTTTACCCCTAGGATATTTCACTCATATTAAATGACCCATACATTTGAAGGATAATAGAGACAAATTCCACAATATTAAGCAGTGAATGCATGCAACAATTAACCCCAAAACAACGAAAATCCAAATCCAACGTATATGACAAAAGTAAACAAGAATAACATCAAAAAGTGCGTACTTACATGTATGAGAGTATATCCAACCATTCACAATTGACAATAAAGAAGCTCCAAGAGAGGATAGACTAATATCCAGACATCAAAACTCATCCATAAAGCTCCAATTCATCCTTAGAAAAAGTGTGAAAATCTCAAGAGAGATAAGAGATCCAAACCAAAGTGATGATGAGCAAATGGGCTCATCTCACTTGTATTTATACACAACTTAGGAGTTCGAATTAGACTCCTTGGCCTACATAAACCCCAAAAATAAAATAATATTCTAATAATACAATTTTTGGTGGCAAGCCCACCAAATTAGCTCATAAATAAAAAGGTAAGCCTCTCATGAGGTCAAATAATAATCTATGCATGTCATAGGGCCCTTTAAGAGGCCTAATGAGGTCCATGGGTGCCACAATGAAGAATAGGACCCTCAAAAGCAGTGGACAAAATAACCTGTGGTGCTCCAAATGACATGTGGGGGCACACAAGTGTCTTCATGGTTCTCCAAACAAATCGAAGATGCCTGTAGATTGCCTACAAGGGCTAGGATGATGGTGCAGGTGATGCCACATCATCGCGCAAGTCTTGGATCATTTGCCAAATGTACGGTGCAGATCTAGGGCCAGCTGGGCATGATGGATTAGGTGCATCCTCATCGTCCAATAAGTGAACCACGAGTAATCTTGGAATGGCTGTGGGGATCCATGGAGTGCTATTTGCTGCTGTGGAGGTCCATGGATCTCATCGCTCACCCTACATGTGCCAATGTAGCCTTCTGAAGGATTAGGACCCCGTACTAAACCACAAATGGAAACCAATCTGGAAGATTAGGACCCCATATAGGTAGACCAAACCACAAATGGAAACCATCTGCAATCCTGAATAAGATACAATGCATCCCTTAGCCTTCCAATACAACAAGTCATTAGAGAAATAGAGTAAATGAGCTTACCTAATCATGCACCACAGGGGGGGACTTCATAATGGCCTACCTTTCCATAATGGGTTTCAGGATGTGCCAATGTCTCCTAAACTCTAAATGGGGTTAACCAAGTATCCTATTAGGTGGTTTCTACTTCTAAAGGGGTAATATTCATGGTACATCCTTCAAAAGGTGGTGGCATGTGATAGATAGGTGAATGAAGTAGGGTATGAGAAGGGGCAGCCCTGGGTCACATGCCGGGGTGGAAGGGTAGCTAATAAGAGGGAAGCCGACACTTGGGTTTATAATTTATAGGAGGGAGAAATCGTGGTACATGAGGTGCCCTAGCCTTGGATTTTCCACCCTTCTTTTATGCCTTTTTCCTTTTTATGATTTTCTTTGATTCACTGTTCGGGAAGGGGTTAGAGCATGATGTATAACATATAGCAGTGAAACTCCCCTTTTAAGGTGGGGTGTCCAATCACCCACCAGGGGTTGGGACAATCATGGGTTCCTATATGATGAAGAAAGGCTCGTAGAACCTATAGGAACTAGGGTGATGGCCATGATGATGGGGTAGAGCTCATGTATTGGATTTTGCCCTCGTGCTAAATGTTTTTGTTTCGGCCATCTTTTGCATTTTGTGGCACTTTCCCTATTGAATGTGGCCATAAATGTTGTTAACTTTCCTTTTAGTTTCATCAACCTCTGGGCTTCATTGTAGGCCATGACCCAAGGTGTGGGCAAGGGGAAGGGGCAAGCTAACCCTATGTGGACCTTATGGAGGAATGTGGACCTAGGTGGGAGAAATGATGGATGGGGCAATAATGAGCGGAAAGAGGGTAATATAAGTAGATCAGGGAGCTAGACCACGCAACTAAAGTTGGGGTTTCCCGTGAAATACCATCCTTGGAACCAAATGGTTAGTAAAAGAGATCCTATGGGACTAGAATCCAAGGTTAATTCCTAAAAGGGGTTTAGGGGATAGAAGCACAAACCTAGCCCATTCTTTCGACCAAATCCCCCCATTAATTCATGCCAATAAGTGTTCATGATAAGCAAACTACAATACTCAATTTCCAAATTACAAGGCATACCATTAGATTCCAGAGGCCTACATTCAATATTTCGATCATGGCAGATGGGCGAGGGACCACATGGCTGGCTTAGGGGGCGGAGAAGATGGCACAATGAGCTAGCTGATGGCTGCAAGGGGTTGCTGGCTAAGGACCATCTTGGAGAAAAAATTTCTCCTAGGGATATTACCCACAAAATGGTGGGTAACAGAACCCAAACTGAAACAACATCCCCATGTGCTTTTCTTGTCTTTAGTACTTCCTACCCAATCAAAATATGTGAATCCATGCAACTGTACTTCACTGTTTAAGACATATCTTAATCTATATCCAACTCTACCATGTCGGTACCTCAACACATGTTGTGCCATAGCTACTTTCCGGTCACCTTAACTGGGTGCTCCCTTTAACATTAAAACAGATCCTGTTGTGGCAATTTTGGTTGCTCCCTCTGCCACTCAACTTCTTCATATTAGTTACCATGGGAGTGGCCATGGATGGGCTATCCATCATCCCAAATTTCTAAACAATTGTAATAATATATTAATTACCATGGGAGTGGCCATGGATTGGCTATCTATCATCCCAAATTTCTAAACGATTGTAATAATATGCTTCCTTTGACCAAGGAATATTTCTCCTAGCTTTTGCCACACTTTTAGTTCTAAAAAGTAATGTATCCAACCAAGATCCTTCATCTCGAACTCAGAGGTCAACTCCCTCTGACATTGACGTTGGTCTTGACTGCTCCCTCTATCATGGAAGCAAATCTTGTTGCCACTGCTACTCCCTCTGTCACATGATTCCTTCTACTTGTCAGAAACAAGTCATATGATAACAAGATCAACCTAGAATCATTAGATATCCATCAATCCAAGAATACCATGCCTGAGGTCTGGACAAATCTTTCTTCAGTTTGCAGACATGAGATTTCCTTTCATGTACCTCAAAACCTTGAGCTTTATGTACACTTCTTCTTTCTCAATTACTCCATCGAGGAAAGTGATCTTCACATCTTACCTAATGTAATTTCCAACCCATAATAGAAGCAATAGAAATAATAGTTTTGATAGAAGTGTACCTAACAACGGGATCAGATGTCTCCTCATATTCCTCTCCCTCTTTCTTTGAGAATCCTCGAATCTCGCTTTGCACTTCTCTATGTTTCCATCTACCACATACTTGATCTTGTAGATTTATTTGGAAGTCACCATTGACTTTTCTTCGACACAATTTTCTCCATCATGGCATACTTCAAACTTGTTGGCCTGCCTACTCCCTCTGAACTAGGAGCTCTTTTGGTCATTTGGCCTAGTTATCAATATTGGGAGAGTCCTCTTGCCACAAACTTTGCTTCGTTCTTCTCGATGCTTCCATCTGTAGCTAGAGCCTTGGTAGCATTCATGTTGTACGTGCAACCCTCATTATGGAGTCATGGAAGAAATGATTATAACCAAGCAAAAGATACAAAGACAAGATGTTAAGCTAAAAAAATGAGCAATAATCAAGGAGGAAAGATATAAAGTACTTATCTTTTAATCTGAGATTGTGGGGCATTATCCACATCATAAGCACATCCCCACACAACATGCCCTATAGAGGAGGTGGGTAAGGTCAAGCAATAAAACATATTGACCCTTCAACCAATCAACTATCGTTATAACATACAACACTATCATTATAACAAACAACACTATCTTTTAATCTGAGATTGTGGGGCATTGTCCACATCACAAGCACATCCCCACACAACGTGCCCTATAGGGGAGGTGGGTAAGGTCGAGCAATAAAGCATACTGACCCTTCAACCAATCAACTATCGTTATAACATACAACACTATCCTTATAACAAACAACACTATCATCTCGTGGGCCCTAGGATTTTGGGTGTTAAATATGTTTAGATATGCTTAGATTCCTTTTTCTAAAAAAATTACCTATCTTATGAAAACATTATTTGTATTATTTCCAGGGGAAGTACATCTAGTTTAGAAAATTTGTATTACTTTGAGATAGAGAATGGAATATAAATGGACTTGAACTATGTTACATGATCTCTCTATTTTAACTTTTACTTAAAATCTAATATTTTATTGTCTTTATTGTAGATGGCTTGTTGCATGATCTCTCTAGTTTAACTTTTATTTGAAATCTAATATTTTATTGTCTTTATTGTAGATAATTTGTTCCAGAGAGCATGAATACATGGAATACAAAATGGAGCCCCCTCTCTTATATATAATAGTTTCAAAGAAAGGTGTGTTTCTTTTTACGATTAGTTATTGTGTTAAACTCTATAATTTAACTTTTATAACAATTCTAATATCTTATTTTGTTGTTTAACTTTTATAACAATTCTAATATCTAATTTGGAAATGTGTGTTTCTTACTACAATTAGTTATTGTGTTAAACTCTATAGTTTAACTTTTATAACAATTCCAATATCTTATTTGGTAGTTTAACTTTTGTAACAATTCTAATATCTTATTTGGTATCTGCTGTAGATAGCTTTTCTGATGAGCACGAGCGAGTGGAATACAAAATCGTATAAAATAAGCTCTATGGGAGGTGCATTTTCTATTATGAATAAATATTGGTTTTGAAATATGCTTACCATTACTAATTGTGTGTATTTTAAGCTTATTCAACCCACTTTATTTCCTTTTAGTGGAGGAGAGCAACACATTGGCGGATAAGAGATGTGCAGAGGGGATGTTTGCAATCTTTTTATTGTTCTTGTCTACATGTTCTGTTTTTTTGGGTTTGAGCATGGCCATGCTTTGTGTTGTAGTCATTTTTCTTTGTTTTGCTTTTTTCCCCTTGTTTTTTGTAGTTTGGTCTTGGTTTCATTTGTTGGGTATGTTGTTCTCATGCTTTGTGTTGTAGTCGTTTTCCTTTGTTTTGCTTTTTTTTCCCTTGTTTTTTGTAGTTTGGTCTTGGTTTCATTTGTTGGGTGTGTTCTTGTTCTCCTTTGTTTTGCTTTTTCTTTTCATGTTTTTTGTAGCTATGTCTTGGTTTTGTTTCTTGGGTGTGGAAAAAGAATTGGAGGAAGCAAATAGAGAAAATGGAGGTTATTCTTCATAAATGAAGGTGAATCAACATACCTATATGCAATGCACTTCACTTAAAATTATCGTTTTCTACTTTGTGGCTCCATTTATTTGCTATTCAATTTATTATATGTTTTATCTATGCTCTGATAATCAACTAGATTGATATTCTTTATGTAGTGAACAAATACAATTGAACAGAGTACAATGGTCAAGTGGTGATGATGCACTAAACATTCTACGAACATGGCATAGAGGATGGGTGAGCAGTGCTTTTCTCTTACAAAACACAACTGTCCTTGCATACACTGAAATATTTGTTTTATCCTTTTGTCATGGTTTCGAGGTAGTATGATCTTGTTCATGGGTATCAAATTCAAGATTTTTCCCAAAACTTTGATAGGAAAGAAATGGAAAAGTTATATTGGAGTTCACATCTTTAGGTCTTATTGTTCATGATTGTTGTTGTTATAATATTAGCCCAAGGGAGGCAGATATGTGTGTGGTTAATTCATCAGGTATGTGTGTGGTTAATTCATCTCTATGTATATTCATTACTTAAGCAAAGAAATGGAAAAGTTATATTGGAGTTCACATCTTCAGGGCTTATTGTTGATGATTGTTGCTGCTATAATATTAGCCAAGGGAGGGTAGGTACGTGTGTGGTTAATTCATCACTTTGTATATTTGTTACTTAAGCTCTCCTGGTTTATTTGTATGCTTATATATAATATTACAATGTGCAGTGAGTGACTACAATTGTTGTGTCTGACAGAGTAAAGTGGAGAAGATGTCTTAGGCAATGTAGATGCAGTGCAGAGGATGGGTGAATCATGTTCTTTTCAAACATAATTAGTGGTTTGACATTTACATCAAGTGCAGAGGATGGGTGAGTCATGTTTTCCAACATAATAGTGTTATTATTATTCGTTTGTTGGACTTTTTCTCCTAACATAATTAGTGGTTTGACATTTACATCAAATGGTATGCTTAGATTTATATGCTTTGCACTTCTTATTATGAATAAATATTGGTTTTGAAATATGCTTAACATTACTAATTGTGTGTATTTTAAGCTTATTCAGCCCACTTTATTTCCTTTTAGTGGAGGAGAGCGACTTTTTCTCCTTCTAACATAATTAGTGGTTTGACATTTACATCAAATGGTATGCTTAGATTTATATGCTTTGCACTTCTTATTATGAATAAATATTGGTTTTTTAAATATGATTAACAATTACTAATTGTGTGTATTTTAAGCTTATTCAGCCCACTTTATTTCCTTTTAGTGGAGGAGAGCAACACATTGGTGGATAGGAGATGTGCAAAAGGGATGTTTGCAATCTTTTTTTTGTTCTTGCCTATATGTTTTGTTTTGTTGAGTTTGAGCATGGCCATGCTTTGTGTTGTAGTTGTTTTCCTTTGTTTTATTTTTTTTTTTCTCTTGTTTTTTGTAGTTTGGTCTTGGTTTCATTTGTTGGGTATGTTGTACTTGTTCTCCTTTGTTTTGCTTTTTCTTTTCATGTTTTTTGTAGCCATGTCTTGATTTTGTTTCTTGGGTGTGGAAAAAGAAATGGAGGAAGCAAACAGAGAAATTGGAGGTTATTATTCATAAATGAAGGTGAGTCAAAATACCTATATGCAATGCACTTCACTTAAAATTATCTTTTTCTAATTTATGGCTCAATTTATTTACTATTCAATTTATTATATGTTTTATCTATGCTTTCATAATCAACTAGATTGATCTTCTTTATGTAGTGAACAAATACAATTGTACAGTCTATGATGGTCAAGTGGTGATGATGCACTAGACATTTTACGAACGTGGCATAGAGGATGGGTGAGCCGTACTTTTCTCCTACAAAACACAATTGTCCTTACATACACTGAAATATTTGTTTCATCCTTTTGTCATGGTTTTGAGGTAGTATGATCTTGTTCATGGGTGTCAGATTCAATATTTTTCCGAGAACTTTGATGAGAAAGAAATGGAAAAGTTATATTGGAGTTCATAGGAAAGAAATAGAAAAGTTATATTGGAGTTCACATCTTCAGGGCTTATTATTCATGATTGCTGTTGTTATAATATTAGCCCAAGGGAGGGCAGGTATGTGTGTGGTTAATTCATCTCTATGTATATTCGTTACGCAAAGAAATGAAAAAGTTATATTGGAGTTTGCATCTTTAGGGCTTATTGTTCATGATTGCTGCTGCTATAATATTAGCCAAGGGAGGGCAGGTATGTGTGTGGTTAATTCATCGCTCTGTATATTTGTTACTTCTCCTAGTTTATTTGTAAGCTTATTTATAATATTACAACGTGCAGTGAGTGACTACAACAATTGTTGTGTTTGACAGATTAAAAGTGGAGAAGATATCTTAGGCAATGTAGATGCAGTGCAGAGGATGGGTGAGTCATTTTCTTTTCCAACAAAATAGTGTTTTTATTATTCGTTTGTTTGACTTTTTCTCCTAACATAATTCTCGAGTAGTACTACTCAATTAGTGGTTTGACATTTACATGAAATGGTATGCTTAGATTTATATGCTTTGCATTTCCTATTATGAATAAATTTTGGTATTGAAATATGCTATGCTTACCATTACTAATTGTGTGTATTTTAAGCTTATTCAGTGCACTTTATTTCCTTTTAGCGGAGGAGAGCAACACATTGGTGGATAGGAGATGTTTGCAATTTTTCCTTTGTTTATGTCTACATGTTTTGTTTTGTTGAGTTTGAGCATGGCCATGCTTTGTGTTCTAGTTGTTTTGCTTTTTTTCCCTTGTTTTTTGTAGTTTGGTCTCAGTTTCATTTGTTGGGTATGTTGTACTTGTTCTCCTTTGTTTTTCTTTTTCTTCTCATGTTTTTAGTAGCTATGTCTTGGTTTTGTTTCTTGGGTGTGGAAAAAGAAATGGAGGAATCAAACAGAGAAAATTGAGGTTATTATTCATAAAGGAAGGTGAGTCAACATACCTATACGCCATGCATTTCACTTAAAATTATCTTTTGCTAATTTTCAGCTCCATTTATTTGCTATTCAATTTATTATATGTTTTATCTATATGCTCTCATAATCAACTACATTGATCTTCTTTATGTAGTGAACAAATACAACTGTACAGTCTACAATGGTTAAGTGGTGATGGTGCACTAGACATTCTACGAACGTGGCATAGAGGATGGGTGAGCCGTACTTTTCTCCTACAAAGCACAATTACCTTGCTTACACTGAAATATTTGTTTCATCCTTTTGTCATGGTTTTGAGGTAGTATGATTATGTTTATGGGTATCAGATTCAAGATTTTTCCCAGAACTTTGATAGGAAAGAAATGGAAAAGTTATATTGGAGTTCACATCTTCAGGGCTTATTGTTCATGATTGTTGTTACTATAATATTATCCCAAGGGAGGGCAGGTATGTGTGTGGTTAATTCATCTCTATGTATATTCGTTAATTAAGCAAAGAAAGGGAAAAGTTGTATTGGAGTTCACATCTTCAAGGCTTAGTGTTCATAATTGTCATTGCAGCCTGCTATAATATTAGCCAAGGAACGACAGGTATGTGTGTGATTAATTCATCGCTCTGTATATTTGTTACTTAAGCTCTCTTACTTTATTTGTAACCTTATTTATAATATTACAATGTGCAGTGAGTGACTACAACGATTGTCGTTTTTGACAGATTAAAAGTGGAGAAGATATCTTAGGCGATGTAGATGCAGTGGTAGAGGATGGGTGAGTCATTTTCTTTTCCAACAAAATAGTGTTATTGTAATTCGTTTGTTTGACTTTTTCTCCTTCTAACATAATTCTCGAGTAGTACTACTCAATTAGTGGGTTGACATTTACATGAAATGGTATGGTTGGATTTATATGCTTTGCATTTCCTGTTATGAATAAATTTTGGTTTTGAAATATGCTTACCATTACTAATTGTGTGTATTTTAAGCTTATTCAGCGTGCCTTATTTCCTTTTAGCGGAGGAGAGCAACACATTGGTGGATAGGAGATGTGCAGAGGGGATGTTTGCAATCTTTTCTTTGTTCTTGTTTACATGTTTTGTTTTGTTGAGTTTGAGCATGGCATTGCTTTGTGTTGTAGTTGTTTTCCTTTGTTTTGCTTTTTTTCCCTTGTTTTTTGTAGTTTGGTCTTGGTTACATTTGTTGGGTATGTTGTATTTGTTCTCCTTTGTTTTGGTTTTTCTTTTCATGTTTTTTGTAGCTATGTTTCGGTTTTGTTTCTTGGGTGTGGAAAAAGAAATGGAGGAAGCCAACATAAAAAATTGAGGTTATTATTCATAAAAGAAGGCGAGTCAACATACCTATATGCAATGCATTTCACTTAAAATTAACTTTTGCTAATTTGTGGCTCCATTTATTTGCTATTCAATCTATTATATGTTTTATCTATGCTCTCATAATCAACTACATTGATCTTCTTTATGTAGTGAACAAATACAATTGTACAATCTACAATGGTTAAGTGGTGATGATGCACTAGACATTCTACGGACGTGGCATAGAGGATGGGTGAGCCGTACTTTTGTCCTACAAAACACAATTGTCCTTGCATACACTGAAATATTTGTTTCATCATTTTGTCACGGTTTCGAGGTAGTATGATCTTATTCATGGGTATCAGATTCAATATTTTTCATAGAACTTTGATAGAAAAGAAATGGAAATGTTATATTCGAATTCACATCTTCAGGGCTTATTGTTCATGATTGTTGTTGCTATAATATTACCCCAAGGGAGGGTAGATATGTGTGTGGTTAATTCATCTCTATGTATATTTGTTACTTAAGCAAATGAATGGGAAAGTTATATTGGAGTTCATATCTTCAGGGCTTATTGTTCATGATTGTTGTTGCTATAATATTAACCCAAGGGAGGGCTGGTATGTGTGTGGTTAATTCATCTCTATGTATATTTGTTACTTAAGCAAAGAAATGGAAAAGTTATATTGGAGTTCACATCTTCATGGCTTATTTTTCATGATTGTTGTTGCTATAATATTAGCCAAGGGATGGCAAGAATGTGTGTGGTTCATTCAACGCTCTGTATATTTGTTACTTCAGCTCTCCTGGTTTATTTGTAAGCTTATATATAATTTTACAATGTGCAGTGAGTGACTACAATTGTTGTGTTTGACAGGGTAAAGAGGAGAAGATATCTTATGAAATGTAGATGCAATGCAGAGGATGGGTGAGTCATGTTCCTTTCCAACAACATAGTGTTATTATTATTCGTTTGTTTGACTTTTTCTCCTTTTAACATAATTCTCTCGAGTAGTTCTACTCAATTAGTGGTTTGACATTTACATCAAATGGTATGCTTAGATTTATATGCTTTGCATTTCCTATTATGAATAAATATTGGTTTTGAAATATGCTTACCATTGTTAATTGTGTGTATTTTAAGCTTATTTAGCCCGCTTTATTTCCTTTTAGCGGAGGAGAGCAACACATTGGTGGATAGGAGGAGGGGATATTTGCAATCTTTTCTTTGTTCTTGTCTACATGTTTTGTTTTGTTGAGTTTGAGCATGGCCATGCTTTGTGTTGTAGTTGTTTTCCTTTGTTTTGATTTTTCTACTTTGTTTTTTGTAGTTTGGTCTTGGTTTCATTTATTGGGTATGTTGTACTTGTTGTCCTTTGTTTTGCTTTTTCTTTTCATGTTTTTTGTAGCTATGTCTTGGTTTTGTTTATTGGGTGTGGAAAAATAAATGGAGGGAGCAAACAGAGAAGATGGAGGTTATTCTTCATAAATGAAGGTGAGTCAACATCCCTATATGCAATGCACTTCACTTAAAATTATCTTTTGTTAATGCGGCTCCATTTATTTTCTATTCAATTTGTTATATGTTTTATCTATGCTCTCATAATCAATTAGATTGATTTTCTTTATACAGTGAACAAATATAATTGTACAGTTTACAATGGTCAAGTGGTGATGACGCGCTAGACATTCTATGAACATGGGATAGAGGATGGGTGAGCCGTACTTTTCTCCTACAAAACACAGTTGTCTATGCATACATTGAAATATTTGTTTCATCCTTTTGTCATGGTTTTGATATAGTATGATCTTGTTGATGGGTATCATACTCAAGATTTTTCCCAAAACTTTGATAGGAATGATAGGAAAGAAATGGAAAAGTTATATTGGAGTTCGCATCTTCAGGGCTTATTGTTCATGATTGTTGTTGCCATAATATTAGCCTAAGGGAGGGCAGGTATGTGTGTGGTTAATTCATTTCTATGTATATTCTTTACTTAAGCAAAGAAATGGAAATGTTATATTGGAGTTCACATCTTCATGGCTTATTGTTCATGATTGTTGTTGCTATAATATTAGCCAAGGGAAGTCAGGTATGTGTGTGGTTAATTCATCGCACTGTATATTTGTTACTTAAGCTCTCCTGGTTTATTTGTAAGCTTATATATAATATTGCAATGTGCAATGGGTGACTACAATTGTTGTGTTTGACAGAGTAAAGTGGAGAAGATATCTTAGGCAATGTAGATGCAATGCGGAGGATGGGTGAGTCATGTTCTTTTCCAACAAAATAGTGTTATTATTATTTGTTTGTTTGAATTTTTGTCCTTCCAACATAATTCTCGAGTAGTACTACTCAATTAGTGGTTTGACATTTACATCAAATGGTATGCTTAGATTTATATGCTTTGCATTTCTTATTATGAATAAATATTGGTTTTGAAATATGTTTATCATTACTAATTGTGTGTATTTTAAGCTTATTCAACCCACTTTATTTCCTTTTAGTGGAGGAGAGCAACAAATTGGTGGATAGGAGATGCAAAGGGGATGTTTGCAATTTTTTCTTGGTTATTGTCTACACATTTTGTTTTGTTGAGTTTGAGCATGGCCAAGCTTTGTGTTGTAGTCATTTTCCTTTGTTTTGTTTTTTTTCCTTGGTTTTTTGTAGTTTGGTCTTGGTTTCATTTGTTGGGTATGGTGTATTTGTTCTCCTTTATTTTGCTTTTTCTTTTTATGTTTTTTTGTAGCTATGTCTTGATTTTGTTTATTGGGTGTGGAAAAAGAAATGGAGGAAGCAAACAAAGAAAATGGAGGTTATTCTTCATAAATGAAGGTGAGTCAACATACCTATATGCTAATTTGTGGCTCCATTTATTTGCTATTGAATTTATTATATGTTTTATCTATGCTCTCATAATCAACTCCATTGATCTTTTTTAAGTAGCGAACAAATACAATTGTACACTCTACAATGGTCAAATGGTGATGATGCACTAGATATTCTACGCACGTGGCATAGAAGATGGGTGAGCCATACCTTTTTC
This sequence comes from Pinus taeda, assembly GCA_000404065.3. Lineage (NCBI taxonomy): Eukaryota > Viridiplantae > Streptophyta > Pinopsida > Pinales > Pinaceae > Pinus > Pinus taeda. The sequence continues at coordinate 3,896 of APFE030616180.1, read as the reverse complement.
CTACAAAACACAATTAACCTTGCATAATCCTTTTGTCATGGTTTCAAGGTAGTATGATCTTGTTCATGGGTATCGGATTCAAGATTTTTGCTAGAACTTTGATAGGAAAGAAATGGAAAAGTTATATTGGAGTTCACATCTTCGGGGCTTATTGTTCATGATTATTGTTGCTATAATATTAGTCCAAGGGAGGGCAGGTATGTGTGTGGTTAATTCATCTCTATGTATATTCATTACTTAAGCAAAGAAATGATAAAGTTATATTGGTGTTCACATCTTTAGGGCTTATTGTTCATGATTGTTGTTGTTATAATAGTAGCCAAGGGAGGACAGGTATGTGTGTGGTTAATTCATCGCCCTGTATATTTGTAATATTAGCCAAGGGAAGACAGGTATGTGTGTGGTTAATTCATCGCTTTGTATATTTGTTACTTAAGCTCTCCTGGTTTATTTGTAAGCTTGTATATAATATTACAATGTGCACTGAGTGACTGCAATTGTTGTGTTTGACAGAGTAAGGTGGAGAAGATAGGGCAGGTATGTGTATGGTTAATTCATCGCTCTATATATTTATTACTTAAGCTCTCCCAGTTTATTTGTAAGCTTATATATAATATTACAATGTGTAGTGAGTGACTCCAATTGTGGCGTTTGATAGAGTAAAGTGGAGAAGATATCTTAGGCAATGTAGATGCAGTGGAGAGGATGGGTGAGTTGTGTTCTTTTCCATCAAAATAGTGTTATTATTATTAGTTTGTTTGACTTTTTCTCCTTCTAACATAATTCTCGAGTAGTACTATTCAATTAGTGGTTTGACATTTACATCAAATGGTATGCTTAGATTTATATGCTTTGCATTTCCTATTATGAATAAATATTGGTTTTGAAATATGCTTACCATTACTAATTGTGTGTATTTTAAGCTTTTGCAGCCCGCTTTATTTCCTTTTAGCGGAGGAGAGCAACACATTGGTGGATAGGAGATGTGCAGAAGGGATGTTTGCACTCTTTTCTTTGTTCTTGTGTACATGTTTTGGTTTGTTGAGTTTGAGCATGGCCATGATTTGTGTTCTAGTCGTTTTCCTTTTTTTTGCTTCTTTTTTTTCCCTTGTTTTTTGTAGTTTGGTCTTGGTTTCATTTGTTGGGTATGTTGTACTTGTTGTCCTTTGTTTTGCTTTTTCTTTTCAAGCTTTTTGTAGCTATGTCTTGGTTTTGTTTCTTGGGTGTGGAAAAGGAAATGGAGGAAGCAAACAGAGAAAATGGTGGTTATTTTTCATAAATGAAGGTGAGTCAACATACCTATATGCAATGCACTTCACTTAAAATTATCTTTTGCTAATTTGTGGCTCCATTTATTTGCTATTCAATTTATTATATGTTTTATCTATGCTCTGATAATCAACTAGATTGATCTTCTTTATGTAGTGAACAAATACAATTTTACAGTGTACATTGGTCAACGGGTGATGATGCACTAGACATTCTATGAATGTGTCGTAGAAGGTGAGCGTACTTTTCTCCTACAAAATACAATCTTCCTTGCATGCCATGAAATTTTGTTTCATCCTTTTGTCATGGTTTAGAGGTAGAATGATCTTGTTCATGGGTATTAATTTCATCCTTTTGTCATGGTTTCGAGGTAGAATGATCTTGTTCATGGGTATTAGATTCAATATTTTTCCCAGAACTTTGATAGGAAAAATGGAAAAGTTATAATGGAGTTCACATCTTTAGGGCTTATTGTTCATGATTGCCCTTGCTATAATATTAGCAAGGGAGGGCAGGTATGCGTGTGGTTAATTCATCTTTATGTATATTCATTACGTAAGCACATAAATGGAAAAGTTATATTGGAGTTCACACCTTCAGGGCTTATTGTTCATGATTGCTACTACTATAATATTAGCCAAGGGAGAGCTTATTGTTCAAAATTGCTGCTGCTATAATATTAGCCAAGGGAGGGCAGGTATGTGTGGTTAATTCACCCCCCTGTATATTTGTTACTTAAGCTCTCCTGGTTTATTTGTAAGTTTATATATAATATTGCAATGTGCATTGAGTGACTACAATGGTTGTATTTGACAGAGTAAAGTGGAGAAGATATCTTAAGCAATGTAGATCTAGTGCAGAGGATGGGTGAGTCATGTTAAATGGAAAAATTATATTGGAGTTCACATCTCCAGGGATTATTGTTCATGATTGCCCTTGGCTATAATATTAGTCAAACGGAGGGTAGGTATGTGTGTGGTTAATTCATCCCTTTTTATATTTGTTACTTAAGCTCTCTTGGTTTATTTGTAAGCTTATATATAATATTACAATGTGAAGTGAGTGACTACAATTGCTGTGTTTGACAGAGTAAAGTGGAGAAGATATCTTAGGCAATGTAGATGCAGTGCAAAGGATGGGTGAGTCATGTTATTTTCCAACAAAATAGTGTTATTATTATTCGTTTCTTTGACTTTTTCTCATTCTAACATAATTTTCAAGTAGTACTAAATTAGTGGTTTGACATTTAGATCAAATGGTATGCTTAGATTTATATGCTTTGCATTTCTTATTATGATTAAATATTGGTTTTGAAATATGCTTACCATTACTAATTGGGTGTATTTTAAGCTTATCCAGCCTGCTTTATTTCTTTTTAGCGGAGGAGAGCAACACATTGTTGGATTGGTGATGTGCAGAGGGGATGCTTGCACTCTTTAGAGGGGATGTTTGCACTCTTTTCTTTGTTCTTGTCTACATGTTTTGTTTTGTTAAGTTTGAGCTTGGCCATGCTTTGTGTTCTAGTTGTTTTCATTTCTTTTGTTTTTTTTTCCTTTTTTTTTTGCAGTTTGATCTTGGTTTCATTTTTTGGGTATGTTGTACTTGTTGTTCTTTGTTTTGCTTCTGTATGTTTGGTCTTGGTTTTGTTTGTTGGGTATGTTGTAGTTGTTCTCCTTTGTTTTTCTTTTGTATGTTTCGTCTTGGTTTTGTTTCTTGGGTGTGGAGAAAGAAATGGAGGAAGTAAACAGAGAAAATGGAGGTTATTCTTCATAAATGAAGGTGAGTCAAAATACCTATATGCAATGCACTTCACTTAAAATTATCTTTTGCTAATTTGTGGCTCCATTTATTTACTTTTCAATTTATTATATGTTTTATCTATGCTTTCATAATCAACTAGATTGATCTTCTTTATGTAGTGAACAAATACAATTGTACAGTCTATGATGGTCAAGTGGTGATGATGCACTAGACATTCTAGACATCTTCAGGGCTTATTGTTCATGATCGCTATTACTTATAATATTAGCGCAAGGGAGGGCAGGTATGTGTGTGGTTAATTCATCTCTATGTATATTCGTCACTTAAGCAAAGAAATGAAAAAGTTATATTGGAGTTCACATCTTTAGGGCTTATTGTTCACGATTGTTGCTGCTATAATATTAGCAAAGGGAGGTCAGGTGTGTGTATGGTTAATTCATCGCTTTGTATATTTGTTACTTAAGCTCTCCCAGTTTATTTGTAAGCTTAAATATAATATTACAATGTGTAGTGAGTGACTACAATTGTTGTGTTTGATAGAGCAAATTGGAGAAGATATCTTAGGCAATGTAGATGCATTGCAGAGGATGGGTGAGTCATGTCCTTTTCCCACAAAATAGTGTTATTGTTATTCGTTTGTTGGACTTTTTCTCCTGCTAACATAATTCTCGAGTAGTACTACTCAATTAGTGGTTTGACATTTACATCAAATGGTATGCTTAGATTTATATGCTTTGCATTTCCTATTATGAATAAATATTAGCAAAGGGAGGTCAGGTGTGTGTATGGTTAATTCATCGCTTTGTATATTTGTTACTTAAGCTCTCCCGGTTTATTTGTAAGCTTAAATATAATATTACAATGTG
>APFE030616169.1:11383-66324 GCA_000404065.3 Pinus taeda | reverse complement strand
GAGATTGGTAGGATACACTGATTCTGATTGGGTAGGTTGTGCTTCTGATAGGAAGGGCACTTCAGGGTGCTGTTTTGGGTTGGGTTCACCAGTAGTGTCATGGTTCAGCCGGAAGCAGCAGTCAGTAGCACTGAGTTCAGCAGAAGGAGAGTATATGGCAGCCAGTCTAGCTAGTTGTGAGGCCATCTGGCTTCGCAAGATGTTGTTTGGCTTATTTGGTCAGCCGTTGAGACCTTCAGTGATTTACTGTGATAATCAGAGTTGCATTAAAATCACGGAGAATCCAGTATTTCATGACAGGTCAAAGCATATCGGAATCAGATATCATTTCATCAGAGACTATGTTCAGAAGGGAGCTGTGAAGCTTGAGTATATTTCCCTGATGAGCAGGTAGCAGACATTCTTACCAAAGCCTTACCACGGGGCAAGCATGTTTACTTCAGAGACAAGATGGGTGTGGTGAGGAACACCTTCCTCGGTAAGAGGGAGTGTTGAAATTTGGTACCGGAGGACAGGTGGTTCCCTTAGGCTTTGATCTTTGGCCTAGGGAAAAGTGTCCAAAAGATTTTAATTTTTCTCCTAAAGTGACTTTATAATTTTTATAAAGTTAAAATCTAATTTAAAAGTGACTTTAAGTGATAAAGTTACTAAGTCTAATTTTAAAGTGACTTTTATAAAGTTAATGTAAATTAGAAAGGAAAAGTGACTTTGGAAATAAATGACTAAGTGGGTCTTTATTAAAGTGGGTGAATTAAAAAATAGAAAGTGAGATTTAAATGTGCATTTAATCTCAGCTATTGATCTAAATCTATTTCAGCCATTGGATTTAGAGATCACCCCAAAGTCACTTGGATCACCCAAAAGTCACTTGGAGTTATATTAAAGGAGGAAAAGATCATTCATTCTTTCATGAGCAGATTGGGAGAAGGAGAGCAAGAGAGCAAGGGAGATTTCTGGACAAGAAAGAGAAAGAGGCAGCAGTTTGGCACACATACTAGGCAGCTCTTCAGCAAAATCAGAATAGCAGAAAGACAAGCAGAGAACAGCAGCAAGAACAAGCAGAAAAAGCTGATTTTTTTGCTGAAAACTGAGAAGTTTCCAGGTGGTGCGTTGGGCTAAAAACGGATAAGTTTGCTTGCTGAAAAAAATATTTTGCTGTAATTTTTTGCTGAAATTTTCTTGCTGTAAAAAGACATTTTTCAGAAATAAAGAAGAGCTCTCAAACTGGTTTTCCCCAAGAGTTGTAGGGGGTTTTTCCAGGGTCACGTTGACCAAAAATATCAGTTTTTTAATGTGTTTTAATGGCTGTTTATTACTGCTGATTTTTATTTCTGCAATTTCCAGCATTCTGTAAATTTTCCAGAATTTGTGTTTTCAGCAAATTTATTTTTTCCAGCCTGTTGAATGTATGGTTATGGGAAAGGGCATTTAACTACATGGGAGAAATAAGGAAAAACTGAAAACCGGGGTGGGAAAACAATTTTTTTTACATTATAAGTTAAACTTATTAAAAAAAATTACAAAAATATTATTATTCTTTCTAAATCCAAAAAAGACGTACAAATTTATATAAATTACTATTAAAATGTTTAAAAGATATGAGCCCATTATCCCTCATTTAAAGAAAAAAATAATGTGAATATGGTTATTTTTATTTTCTTTTTCGAAATGCTAATGATACAAATTAGTCAATAATAGATTAATATATATTATTATAAAAACTAATTCTTGCTTCTTTATATTTATAAAAATAAATTAATAATTAATAATAAATTAACATTTTTTTTCGCACTCAATGAAGGTATAATAAAAACTAATTTTACTAGATATTTAACTTATAATTTATAACATATCAACTGATCATAGACTTAATCATATACCTTATTTAAGTTGTTTATAAACTAGCAATTGCACCAAATGTTGCAAAGGAAACGTTGTAAGTCGATAGCATAATATGGATCTTGCATTAAGAATAAAATTGTGTTTTGCATTCAAGATAGGGTTTTACACATCATTAATAAAATATGTATTAGAAACAATAACACATCAATCAGATAATGTCTTTTATTTTCTTGCAAATGAGAAACTTCTTCTTCTTTTTCCTTGCAACAATTTGTTAAATGACATACTTACAATAAATTGAATGAGAAACTTCTTCTGCTTTTTCCTTGCTACAATTTCTTAAATGACATACTTACTATAAATTGAATCCTTGGCAAAGGAATGGCGCGAGTGAGCTCGAGAGTTTTTGCAAGTGCACAAGATAGCTTTGTACATGAGAGGAAAAGGCAAATTGAGAAATTGCAAAAATGACGAAAATTGAAGGTCTAAAATCATTAAGCAACTTATTTTTTTCAGTTCTTTGTTCTAATTCCATCATGTATAAATTCAATGGGTTTTGGCCCAAATCATATGCTTCGCACCAGTGGATCTACCATCATGGTAAAAGAATTATGATATTTACCTATTTTCTAAACGTTTTTTCATTGTACAAATTGAATGAAAGGAAGATCTGGAAAAAGTAATGCAGGAAGCCTCTGGTTTTGGAGACGTTTTGGGCTCTATATGACCCATTGTCTCGCCCAATTTAACCCTCTAATGATGGTGGTGTCAACAATGCCACTGTGGGTGAGGCTATCAAACCTCCCACCAACCGTTTTGGCATCATGAAGTCATGGAAGATAATATAGGGAATACTTTGGGGACTTACAATAAAACATATAATTATCGGGTACAGCAGTATTTTTTTTACCCTTGCTCGAATTTGTATAGATATAGATTTGAGCAAAGTCTTAGTAGACAACATAATATTGAAAAAAGGGAAAATATGAATGGAACCAAAATTTGGATTATGAAAATACAACATTTAGATGTTGCATTTATTTTCAAATAGGTCACCTACTATATTTATGTCCACAGGCCAAAAAACGCTCGAAGAAGAAAAAGAGGGAAGCTCGGAAAAATTAAGCCTAGCAACACATTGACTTTGCAGAATTATAGTAGGAGGTTGAGGAAGATGTCCCTTCTAAAGATACTAAGGTTAATCATAACATGGAAAGTACTTACTTATAAAAAAAGATTGACCATGATGGGGAGAGGACTCAGGAAGGAATTCCTTCAGAACACATGGTAAGAAAACCAAATGGGGTTGTAGGAACAAAGAGAGCTCGTGAATCAAAAATTATGATTCAAACAAAGACCAACCCAAAGCGAATTCAAAATTCTAATTCAAAAAAAGACCAACCCCAAGTAAAGTCAGGTTTGGATCTGGAAGTCATTCCGAAGGAATATTCGGGTGGCAAATACCATAAAGTGCATAGGGAGAAAGGGAAAAAAATGGAATCTTCATGATTATTAAAGGTGATGATTTCTTCGTTTTTGCTATTTTCTAGCCATTTTTGTCTCCCAATATTTTGATCTTGGTTTTTGTAAATCTTTGTTTTTGTTGGAAGGTTTTCGACCTCTGCAAAATGTAATTTTGTTTCTTTATAATAGCTCTTTCGAAAAGAAAATAACACCTCAAACATTATTATTAATCCCCTTTGCATTCTCTTAAATTCTCTTAAAGTATTAAGATAAATATTATTAATGTCCACCATGGATGCCATGTTAATTATGGTGCTTCCTTACCTGTCCAACACTATTAGATTATTTTTTTCTCTTAACTTTTATAGTCACACTAAGATGATGTGAATTAGGCAAATGAGGCTAAACAATCACAAGGAGCTTATGTCCAACAACTAAAGCAAGTACTACATGCCTATGTCCATCTTTGAAAGTTCTTCGTAATAATATATTAACACATAATAATGAACTATTATACCATTTTTTTATTTATTTTATTTGAGCTTTAATTAATGGAAAATTATTTAAAACCAATAATAAATATGACTTTAATTCCAAGTCAAAAGCTTCTTCTACTTTTTCCTTGCAACAACTTGTTAAATGACATACTTACCATAAGTTGAATCCTTCGCAGAGGAATGGCGCGAGTGAGCTCGAGGGTTTTTGCACGTGCACAGGATGGGTCTATACATGCGGGTGGGGAAAGGGAAGATTGGCGCTAGATAAATTGGAGAAAATGCCAACATTGGAGGTCTAAAATCATCAGGAAACTTATCTTTTTTCAGTTCTTCGTTCTAATTCCCTTATCTATCGATTCAATGGGTTTTGGCCCAAATCATATGCTTTGCATTAGGTGGTCAAAAAAATGTGAGATTTACCTATGTTCTAAAGGTTTTTCATTATACAATTTGAATGAAATGAAGATATGGAAAAAGTAATGCATGAATGCTCCTGGTTTTGGGGACTTGTTGGGCTCTATATGACCCATTGGTTCCCTGAATTTGACCCTGTAGTGATGGTAGTGTGAACAACTCCAATGTCGGTGAGGCTACCAAACATCCCACAACCATTTTGGCATAATCAAGTCCTAGAAGATATAGAAAATACTTTGGGGACTTACAAAAAAATAGATAATGATCAGATACAACAAGGTTTTTCTACCCTTTCTTGGATTTGTATAGAGGTAAAATTGAGAAAAGGATTACCACAACATACTACTGAAAAATGGAGAATATGAATGGAACCAAAGTTTGGATTATGAAAATAAAACATTTATATGTTGCACATGTTTTCAAACAGGTCACCTACAGTACTAATGTCCACTGGCCAGAAAACACCCGAAGACGTAAAAGGGGGAAGATCGAAAAAAGAAAGGTTGGAAACACACTGAATTTGCAGAATTAAAGTAGGAAGTTGAGGAAGATATCCCTTCTCAAGATACTAAGGATAATCAAGACATGGAAGGTACTTACCAGTCATAATAGATTGACCATGATGGAGAGAGGATATAGCAAGGAATTACTTCAACACAGATGGTAAGACAAGTAAATGGGGCTACATGAACAAAGAGAGCTAATGAATTAGGAAATTTAGATTCAAACAAAGACCAACCCCAAGCGGAGTTAGGTTTGGATCTGGCAATCATTCCGGTGGAATATCCGTGTGGTAACTGGCAGAAAGTGCATAGGAAGAAAGCGAAAAAAGGGAATCTTCATGATTATTAAAAGTGATGGTTTCTTTATTTTTTCTATTTTCTAGTTGTTTTTGTCTCCGAAGATTTTGATCTTGGTTTTTGTTGGAAGGCTTTCGACCTTTGCAAAATGTAAATTTGTTTCTTTATAATAACTCTTTGGTAAAAAAATAACACCTCAATCATTATTATTAATCCTCTTTGCATTCTCTTAATTCTCTTAAATTGTTAGGATAAAGATTATTAATGTCCACCATTGATGCCATGTTAATTATGGTGTTTCCTTACCTGTCCTACACTATTAGATTAATTTTGTCTCTTAACTTTTATAGTCACTTTAAGCTTATGTGAATCAAGAAAATGAGGCTAAACAACCACAATGAGCCTATGTCCAACAACTAAAGCAAGTATCATGTATATGTCCATCTTTTAAATTTCTTCATAATAATACATTAACACATATTATTTACCTATTATACCAAATTTTCTATTTCTTTTATTTGAGATTTAATTAAAGGAAACTTATTCAAAACCAATAATAATTATGACTTTAATTCCAAATTAAAAACTTCTTCTATTTTTTCCTTGCAACAACTTGTTAAATGACATACTTACCATAAATTGAATCCTTGACAGAGGAATGACATGAATGAGCTCGAGGTTTTTCGTAGGTGCACAAGATGGCTTTGTACATGTGGGGAAAATGTAGATTGGGGCAGGAAAAATTGGAGAAAAGGCCAACATTGGAGATCTAAAATCATCATGTAACTTATCTTTTCTCATTTCTTCGTTCTAATGACCTCATATTTCGATATAGTGGGTTTTGGCTCAAATCAACATTTGTGGATCTACACCTCATGGTCAAAAAATTGTGAGATTTACCTATGTTCTAAGGGTTTTTTCATTGTACACTTTGAATGAAAGGAATATCTAGAAAAAGTAATGTAGGAATGCCCCTGGTTTTGGGGACATTCTAGGCTCTATATGACCCATTCGTTCCTTGAACTTGACCCTATTATGATGGTGGTGTCAACAACATTAGTGTGGGTGAGGCTACCAAACTTCCCACAAGAATTTTGGCATCATCAAGTCGTAGAAGATATAGGTAATACTTTGGGGACTTATAAAAAAACAGATAATGATCAGATATAACAAGGTTTTTTTTTCCCTTGCTCAGATTTGTATAGAGATAAATTTGAGCAAAGGCTTACCAGAAAATATACTACTGAAAAATGGAAAATATGAATGAACCCAAAGTTTGGATTATGAAAACACAACATTTAGATGTTTCACTTGTTTTAAAACGTGTCACCTACAATACTCACTCATGTCCACAGGCCAATAAAGACCCGAAGAAGAAAAGGGGGGAAGCTTGAAAAAGGGGGTTTTCATAGGTGCACATGATGTCTCTGTACATGTGGGGAAAAGGTAGATTGGGGCTGGAGAAATTGGAGAAAATGAAAACATTGGAGGTCTAAAATCATCGGTAACTTATATTTTTTCAGTTCTTCATTCTAATGCCATCATCTATTCAATCAATGGGTTTTGGACCAAAAAATCAAATTCTTTGCATCAATGGATCTGCACGATCCACACCTCATTCAACCTCTACAAAATGTAATTTTCTTTCTTTATAATAAAATTACAATTTTTTCTTTGGAAAAAAAAAATAGCACATCAACCATTGTTATTAATCCCTTTTGCAATATCTTAAATTTTCAATAACATGACAATCATTTTTATTAATCCCTTTTGCATTCCCTTAAATTCTCTTAAATTTTGAGAATACAAATTATTGATGTCCAACATGGATGTCATGTTAATTCTTAGATTAATTTTATCTCTTATCTTTATTAATCCCTTTTTCATTTTCTTAAATTCTCTTAAATTCTTAGGATAAAGATTATTAATGTCCACCATGGATGTCATGTTAATTATGGTGTTTCCATACTTGTCCTACAGTGTTAGATTAATTGTATCTCTTGCTTTATTAATCCCTTTTGCATTCTCTTAAATTCTTAGGGTAAAGATTATTAATGTCCACCATGGATGCCATGTTAATTATAGTGTTTCCATACTTGTCCTACTCTATTAGATTACTTTTATCTCTTAGCTTTATTAATCCCCTTTTCATTCTCTTAAATTCTTAGGATAAATATCATTAATGTCCACCATGGATGCCATGTTAATTATGGTGTTTCCATACCTATCCTACACTATTAGATTAATTTTTTCACTTAACTTTTATAGCCACACTAAGATTATGTAAAGCAAGAAAATGAGGCTAAACAATCACAAGGAGCCTATGTCGAAAATACTACAGGTGTATGTCTATCTTTTAAAGTTCTTCATAATAATTGAGTCAAAAGGCTCATTCTACAACCCAGTGTGAGGGGATGTGTAAGTTGAGGTTCATTCTACATTGTACAACCCAGTGTGAGGGGATGTGTAAGTTGAGGCTCATTCTACAGTGTGAGGGGATGTGTAAGTTTGTCCATCCATTCCCCTTTAAAATAAAAATAAAAAATAATGTTCTAAATAGAAATTTTGTCCATCTATTCCCCTTTAAAATAAGAATAAAAAAATAAAAAATAATGTTCTAAATAAAAAGTTTGCCCATCCATTCCCCTTTAAAATAAAAAATAATGTTCTAAATAAAAAGTTTACACGTGAGAAAATTTGATGCCTCTCAACTCATGTTATGGATCTATGCTTTAATTAAAAGAAACTTATTCAAAACCAATAATAAATATAACTCTACTGACCAATAAACTTCAAAAATTACTTTTATTAATTTTTAATACATTGTACAACCCAGTGTGAGGGGATGTGTAAGTTGAGGTGCATTCTATAGTATGAGGGGATGTGTAAGTTTGTCCATCCATTCCTCTTTAAAATAAAAATAAAAAATAAAAAATAATGTTCTAAATAGAAATTTTGTCCATCCATTCCCCTTTAAAATAAAAAATAATGTTCTAAATAAAAAGTTTACACGTGAGGAAATTTGATCCCTCTCAACTCATGCTATGGATCTATGCTTTAATTAAAAAAAACTTATTCAAAACCAGTAATAAATATAACTTTACTCACCTATAAACTTAAAAAATTAACTTTATTGATTTTTAAAATTTTATTTTATTTTATAATTAAATGCGCACTAGATTTATAAAAGTTAAATTATCATATTTTTTTATAAACATATTTCTTATAGTACATGGTTGAAAATTTCATTACAAAAATAATAAACATACGAATATATTAAATAAATAATAATAATAGTAATATAAAACAAACTAAGAAAAGTTTGACATCTTACTAATACTAAGAAAATAATTTTTCAATAATAAGTTTTCAAAAATTTACGCAATGAAAAACTAAAATACATGTAATTCCTCTGTATTTCTATTTATAGAAAATATATGTGATTCATCTATATTTCTATTAATAGATGTAGGATCATTTATAAGAATTGTATTATCCAAAATCCTTAATTATTTCTGCGTTAATAAGTTTTCAAAAATTTATGCAATGAAAAACTAAAAGTACATGTAGTTCATATGTATTTCTATTTATAGAAAATACATGTGATTCATCTATAGTTCTATTCATAGATGTAGGATCATTTGTAAGCATTGTATTATCCAAAACCCTTAATTATTTTTTATTTTTGTGTTTATATATTTGCCATCTTTCCCTTTAAAAGTCCATTAAGGTGACAAGTTAGAAATTCCAAACAATTATTAATTTATTTGTATAAAAAAAGAACATTTATTAATTTATTTGTATAAAAGGAACATCTCAATAAAATGTTAGATTATTTTGCATAATAGTTAGGCATTGAATGGTTTTCCATGAGATATATTGTTTCTTGAAAAGTCATTTCCTGTGATGGAATAATGGATACAAAACACAATTCCTCCTTGTTGGTATAAATTACATGTATTTACCTTTTTTAATCTATATTCACAAATATATAAGGATTTTTTTTAAACTATTATTATTGGTTACTGCATATGGCTAATAATATGATGTTTAAAAACACTTATTTTCCTATTTCCTTGACTAGAAGCATAATAGAAATATATGACCACTCATGATTAATAGCAATAAACTTCACTTTAGACTCCAGATTAGGTTCTTCTAAAAGGGAGAACTACACGGCTGATTATAACTCACTGATTTGCTGCCATTTTGAAACTCAACTAATGGGGCATCTAGGCTTGACCCGAAGATTTAGCCCATGCCCACTCATCATGAGCGTAAACGCAAGAACATATTTCACTTGTTCACCTTGGACACTCTCAAATTTGAATAACCAAATGAGAAGGGCAGAACCAGTCTTCATTTGCATATATGCAAACTCCTTGCCAAGACATATGTGAGGCCCAACCTGTAAACCAACCATATATGTTACACCATATCAATTTTAACAAACATTTTCAAAATATGTTCTACCACAGTCCATAGGGAAGCTCACTTGGCATACCATATAAATTATAAATCTAAAGTTGGATCAAACCAAAAAAATACAAACTATAAGCTAAAAAGATTCACTACCACCTTTAATCTACTTACTTGAAATGCAGTAAAATGGAATGGTGACTGAGACTAGAATACTCCATTTCTATCAAGTAATCATCAGTGGGAAATAATTTCAGAGGACAAGGGCTGCAATCTCTTTGGTGAACAATTGCTTACTTTGTGTGGGGCCTTTCATTTAGTCATTTGTAATGGCTTGACTAGATGGGCAAAGTCTGGTAATTTCACTTGTAATACTTACAATGGAGTAAGTGTGGTAGATTATGTAATTTGCTCGCATGGTTTGTGTGAGAACATGGAGGAATTTTTTATTGGGGATTAGCTGTGGGACTTGAAATCAGATCACAAGCCAATTTATTTATGTTTCTCTTGGATTGGAAAGAAACAATTAGAGTAAAAAATTCAGCATGTCTAACAAAATTTCCCCCAGGGCAAAATTCTGTTGACCCCAGAAATTGCAATACCTTCAAAATGACGCTAGAGAGGCTCTTCGAGAAGGAGAAAATTACAATTCACAGCCTTCATAGTCATGAATTAACACATTTAATTCAATGTGCACTTGCAAAGTGCAAAAGAGTAAAAAATTAAGAAGTCTGAAACAAATTACTTTTCGATTAATGCTTGGTTTGACGAGGAATGCAAAAAGGCAAGGAGAATGTCGAAAGAGTCAAACAAGGATAACATAAATCTCAAAGCTCCCAAGCAGTTATTAAGTAAGAAAAAGGCCGATTTCATGGTTTCACGGAGGGAAGAACTAATCTTCCTTGGGAAAAATAATCCCAAATTATTTTGGAAGGAGCTCCAATTGAAAAAGATACAATTGGAAATAATATTACAACTTCTAAATGGTTTGACTATGCAAGACAACTCTATGAGAAGGTTCCCAAGGTTGGCCCTCCCCCCTTGGTCAACACTGGTACTAAACTCTTCACAGTACAAGAGGTAGAGATGGGTATCAAGAAGTTGGGTATTGGAAAAGCAAAAGACTTAGCTGAACTCCAAGCAGAATATCTAAAGTGGGGCTCAAAGATTCTTGCACCTCACATTACAAAAATCTTCAACAACATCATAGAACAAGGGCTCCCCATAGATTGGACAACTAGTCTAGCAATACTTCTTTTCAAGAGCGGTGACGTCAATAATCCCTCCAATTATAGGACCATCATGATAAACCCTTTGTTTGCAAAGCTATTTGGAAGCATGCTAGAAAACAAAATTAACAAGTGGGCAAAAGAAAGATATAAGAATGCTAAAGGGAAAGCGGGTTTTAGACCTAAACATTCCACAGTTGATCATTGTATAACTTTAAGGCACATCATTGAAAAAGTTTGGGAGAAAAAGGAAGAAGTCTTTTGTTGCTTTGTTGATTTTAGAAAAGCGTTTAACTCGGTTCCTAGGGATAAGCTTTGGCACAGAATGGAGGAACTTGGGGTTCCTAAACATTTGATAGCAACTATGCATAGGCTGTATGAAGAGGTGAAAGTCAAAATTAGAACTTCAATAGGCATTTCTGAAAGTTTTAGAAGCGATATTGGGGTCAAGCAAGGTTGCCCACTGTCTCCTACCCTTTTTGGTTTATATATCGACAAGCTTGAGGAGTGGTTAAATTCGCAAGAGGTTGATGGTATCTATGTGGGCAAGTTTGTTATAAGGTTTATTTTGAATGCAGGTGACCTTATTCTGATTGCTAAATCGGCTCTTGTTTTGCAAGAGCACTTACTATCCCTTGAGCATTTTTGTAGAAGTGTGGGGATGTAAGTCAATGTCAGCAAAACGAAAGTAGTGGTCTTCTCTAAGAAAAGAAAGCATAACCAACATATGTTCTACTTTGAAGGCAATGAAAAACTAAAGTAATTCGTCTGTATTTCTATTTATAGAAAATACATGTGATTCGTCTGTATTTCTATTGATAGATGTAGGATCATTTATAAGAATTGTATTATCCAAAATCCTTAATTATTTTTGTGTTAATAAGTTTTCAAATTATGCAATGAAAAACTAAAAGTACATGTAGTTCATATGTATTTCTATTTATAGAAAATACATGTGATTCATTTGTAGTTCTATTCATAGATGTAGGATCATTTGTAAGCATTGTATTATCCAAAAATGTCCATTAAGGTGACAAGTTAAAAATTCCAAACAATTACTAATTTATTTGTAAAAAAAAAAAACATTTATCAATTTATTTGTATAAAAAGGAACATCTTAATAAAATGTTAGATTATTTTGCATAATAGTTAGGCATTGAATGGTTTTCCATGAGATATATTGTTTCTTGAAAAGTCATTTCCTACGATGGAATAATGGATACAAAACACAATTCCTCCTTGTTGGCATAAATTACAGGTATTTACCTTTTTTAATCTATATTCACAAATATATAAGGATTTTTTTAACTATTATTATTGTTTAGTGCATATGGCTAATAATATGATGTTTAAAAACACTTATTTTCCTATTTCCTTGAGTAGAAGCATAATAGAAATATATGACCACTCATGATTAATAGCAATAAACTTCACTTTAGACTCCAGATTAGGTTCCTCTGAAAGGGAGAACTACACGGCTGCTTATAACTCACTGATTTGCTGCCATTTTGAAACTCAACTAATGGGGCATCTAAGCTTGCCCGAAGATTTAGCCCATGCCCACTCATCATGAGCGTAAGCGCAGGAACATATTTCACTTATTCACCTTGGACACTCTCAAATTTGAATAACCAAATGAGAAGGGCAGAACAGTCTTCATTTGCATATATGCAAACTCCTTGCCAAGACATATGCGAGGCCCAACCTATAAATGAATGGTTGTAGAAAGAAAAGAACTTTGGGGGGTTGGAAAGTATTTTATGCTTTTCAAAATAGGTGTAGAGCGACATAGTTATGGGACTGGAAAACCACTCAAACCCTTTTTGGGCTTCTAGTGATTCTGGTGATTCTCTATGGTTGTGAACTATGGGCCAGCAGTACATCTAATGGTTATAGAAAGAAAAGAACTTTGGGGGGTTGGAAAGTATTTTATGCTTTTCAAAATAGGTTTAGAGAGGCATAGTTATGGGACTGGAAAACCACTCAAACTCTTTTTGGGCTTCTAGTGATTATGGTGATTCTCTATGGTTGTGAACTATGGGCCAGCAGTACATCTGACATGCAGTGGAGACAAATTGAGAAAATTCAGAAGCGTTTGATTACAAACAAATTTAAGATTAAAAGTGTTGTTCCTTATTATATCTTGTTAGTGAAAGAGGGACTGCTCCTATTGAAGCAATTGCTATGGTGCAAGTCATAAGGTATTTTAAAAAAATTGAGCAAATGGAAGAGGGTAGATGGCCTAAGGTTGTCTTTAATGATAGATTGTGCAAGAGCAAAAAACTTTCTATGGTGCAAGTCATAAGGTATTTTAAAAAATTTGAGAAAATGGAAGAGGGTAGATGGCCTAAGGTTGTCTTTAATGATAGATTGTGCAAGAGCAAAAAAACTTGGATGCAGCAAAATAACAAATGGTTTAGTAAATGGGGTATTGGCTTGAATGCATGTAATCCCACTCATAGTCATCAACCAAAAGAATACATAGAAGCCAATATCTCTTGGAGAGCCAAAATTCTTATTGCTTAGTTAAGGACTAATTCTCATCAACTCCATTGTGAAACAGGGCGCTGGAAAAGGCCAAAGGAAGTGTGGGAGGAAAGAGTATGCATTTTTTGTTCTTCCAGAAAAGTGGAAACAGAAAAACATTTCATTTTAGAATGTGAGGCCTTCAAAGACAACAAGAAAAGTTATGCAGACATGCTGGCAGCTAGCTCTTGGGATAATCTATTTAGCGAGGGGTTTATCGAGAAGCTGGGAGCATTATTTTGAAGCTTCAAAGAAAAGGGTCGAATACATCAAGCAGATGAAGAAGCAATCTGTCCCATAGGCTAGCTTTAGCCTCGTGGACATTAAAAATAATTTCTTTCTTTCAAGCCATCTTTGGGGCCTAAAAGCATCGGCATCAAGGCCCCTAAGGCATTTATTAAATCAAAATATTTCACTTTAAAAAGTTGGTGTATTCTCCTTGTTATACGTTTGAAGATTTTCAAAACATACATTTCGGTTAAATTTCTCCAATATATTGTGAAAACCGTATTTTAAAGAATAAAAAGTTGAGGTGGCACTTGGGGGAGTCTTCTTAGAAGGAAACGAGATTACAGTAAAATGAAGCAAATAAATTTTAAAAGCTACATCATAATGCATGTCATCATATCAATATTTTCTGATAAAAAATTATATGTACAAAGTAAGAAATAAGCCATAAGCCAGCCAACAAGCAAACCAAGTTACATCAACTTGGAGCAAATAAATTTTAAAAAGCCATAGATTAATGCAATTTATATGTAGAGCACTGCAGTCATGGAATTGCCAAAATCATAATAATAAATTTTCAGAAGAAATTGAGAGAATTTACTAAGATCTAAATCATGCATGCATTTGTAGAAGAAATTGAGAAAATTTGCTAATATCCAAATTACGCATTGCACGATTCGATTCAAGATATGGGTTACAAACTTACCTTGAGAAAATCTAAGCAGCCCTTGTGCACAATTGAATTAAACTAAGCACAATGAATTTTGGGGATTAATGTTGATTCCACTCTCAATCGACTGACCCACTAAACGAAGCTTCAATCTCTTTCACAAATTTATCACTATTCAACGAAATGCAGAATGACTGTCGCAAACCTGTCAATCAAAAATTTGGAATTTGATGGAGAACCCCTTGTGAAACAGACCAGTCAATCAAAAATTTGGAATTTGATGGAGAACCCTCTCTAAACCACACCAATATTCCTTGTCCCGCGCGGGAGAAAATAAACAACAAACGCCAAAAACGATAATTGAAGTTCCCGTATAAATGGATACCAGAACCAAACAGTTGTTTTACTTTGTTTTCCACAGTTTATCCATCGGCATAGACAGGGGTGCAGGTAATAGATGTAGTATATCTACTATCCCATGCATCAGAAGTATAGGTAGTTTCGGTAGTTCTAGAACAGTTCCACCTACTTATAACTGATAGTTCAAGTTGTGATCCAACAACCAAATGCTTTTCAATCGTCTAACATGAAATCTAAAAGTGCAGAATGGTACAAGGTGGCAGCTAGGGGAGTTGATTTCAGAGGGAACGCCTTACGGCGTAAAATAATAATAATAATAATAATGAACGTGGATTCTAGGAAACAAAAAGAAAAAATTATAGTTTCAATTTATATTGAATAAAAAAATACATTACAAGTCAAATATGTATGAAAAGAGAAATAAAACATGGGCAAGGGAAGAAGTTACAATTTGTAGGTAATAAATGACATCATTACTCTCAAATCTTAACACAAGTGATAAAAACCAAGAAGCAAGATAATTTGACCATTGCTACTCATCTCCTTGTAAAACAACAAAGTACTTTAATCTCACTTAATATCAACATTAATGTATACCTGAATATTTTTTATTAAAATAATATTTAAATGAAACAAATATCGCAACCTCAGTTGAATTTGTTAAGGCTCGCACTAGCTCGCGTGAAGTATTGTAGTTGCAGTTGAATTGGTTGGGGAGTGTCAGTGATCGGGAGTGTCTAGAGAGACCATTCAAACGACCTCATAGTGGAGGCCGACCTATGGCTTCCTTTCATTAGGGGGCACAAAAAAATATGTGCATATAGTTGTGCGTATTTACAATGAGCCGAATTGGTCGAGGAGTGTCATAGTACCATTCAAAAAACAAGGTCGGCCTCCGACTTGCTTCTAGGAGGGCCCACAAAAGAAATATGTGTATAGTTGACATGTTTATAATTTATAATTTTGTTTTTTCATATAACATATTATTTAATAAATTTAATTTAAAATACTTATTTTTTTAAATAAAGAATAAATTGAATAAATTATTTTTAAAGATAAATTTATTTAAAGAAAATTTACAGAAAGATTATTATTCTTTCTATCTAAAAGTTTAAGATAACGAATCTAGAAACTACGTACAAATTAAAAGAAATTACTATTAAAATGTTTAAAAGATATGAACCGGCTATCCTTCCTTAAAGAAAAAAATAATGTGAATATGGTTGATAAATTACAAAAGTTGAAAATAACTAACTTAAACGCCAGTTGCAACTTCAAGATCGCTCGAAAGTTAACCTTTGACAAGATGGGTCGGAGGTCGGCCTTTTCCTTATGATTCTTCTCCACACACATGCCGACTGCTCGACTAGGAATTCAGGCCCGACCTCGATTACGAGTTTCGTCCGAGTCTAAAGAAACCCAAAAAACTAACATGGAGAGGGATGCACCTATTCTTAATTTGAATTTTTTTAAATGTACTCTTACAATCATGGCTCAAGCATGTTTGTTTATGTATAAAATTGGGGAAGAATGTACATTAGAAAATCCCACCATTGAAAACTCAGAATACTAGTAGCATTGGTCTCGAAAGTTGTCCAATATTGTTGAAGGTTGAATTTTTCCATTAATTCTTTTATGTTTTTGTTTCTCTAGTTGGCAATTATGTGAGATTGTAATTTCCGGCCAGTTAAACTATATTCCGATAAATTTGGTGTTTTGAAAAAAAAAATAGTAGCAGCAGTGTGTCTTATGACAATGGAGTGAATGTAAAAGCCATGAGTAAACTCGCATACGCAGGATCAAACTCCGATCTGCAAATTTAACAATCTAACAAGGGTTATTTATTTATTTTTTCATATGTTTATTACTCAAGGGTCTTGTGGAAATAGAAATATTGACCAACTTCTGACACTGGGGTTGGCGTTATTTTCTTTGCCGGCTAGACCACGATATGGAGTCAGGGTCGAGACCTTACTCACAGGTCTTGTGGAAACGAAAACATGCATCAATTTCTAACATCGCAAATTTTAGAAAGTTAATAATTAACACATCCTTATGTCTATGCATCACGCTAGACTGAGCTTAGAGTTATTTTCTTCCGTAGCTAGATGTTTATGTCAATATAACTCTGACCCCTCGACTATCTAAAACATGACGATATGGAGTTAGAGCCAACACCTTGCTCACAAGCCCTCTAAAAATGCAAATATGTGTATACTTCCGACTTCACAGCTTTCAAAGTGTTAAATTCCTGGAAAACTTCGTCGTAACCGCTACAGAAAAACATGGAATCGGGGTCAGCAAACTATTTAAAAGTAGACCATATGGAATCGGGATCGACGCCTTGCTCACAGGACTTGCGGAAATGAAAATGTGGGTCAACTTTCGACTTAGTTGTGGTCAGTTACTATTGCTTTACTCTTACAACATTGCACTCAAAGCATTGAAATTCAACCCCGCAATGCGTTTAACACTAAAACTTTGGTGTTATTTTTATATTTACCCACAAACTCCATAATTTTTTGTTAAGAAATAAAATCATGCAATAAACCAAAGTTTGCTTGTAGGATGATCTTAAAAACTCACCAGGTATCCGTTGCTGGAATCTAGCAATCCTCTTATCCAAACAATTGTTGTTATCTAAATTCTAAAGTCTAGCCTGCAAATTCTGCGAAACAGTGAACCATTAAAAGTCCAAACCATGCACCACGACGATTAAACCAAATATTAATGCTCATACATTTAACTGTCAGATGGTCATCGAGGAGGTCGTAATCCTGCGAACTGACACATAACCAAACATCTTCAGGGTTCCATAGAAGAAGTTTACTGCTTGCATCTAGTGAAGTAAAAAAAAAGATGCAATGGGTAACTCACTTGGTAACAACAGAAGCCTGAGAAGGGGGAGTTATGCCACAAAGAAAACACAGACACAGAAACAGGAATTCCAACCTCAATGAGTGCCACAACACCAAGAAAATAAAGCAAAGCCTTTGAACACGAAAAACAACTCACAACTAATTATAAATGCGCTTATCGATAGTCCATTAATAAATTGTCCACCAACACTCTTAAAACCAAATTTACGGCACCAAAGCTCAAAGCAAGTTGAACTTAACTCTAACTTGTATGCAAAATTGCTCTTTGTTGTACATCCTGTGTACTATCCGATCAACTCTGTCAATTGTGCATGGCAGAATGACATCCACCCTCAAGATCCGGAGTCAGAGATACAGCGACCAGTGAACATCACCCAAAATTTTCAAGAAAAAGCCTAATGTTCACTATAAAAATTTGGAAAATTTCCGTAATACAAATAAACTAATAACTACAACCTAACCCTAAATATCACTGCGTAAGCAATGACATAACAAAAAAATATTATATTTTAAATAAAATATTAAGTAAATATTAGAAGTATTAAACAAAGCAGTTGTCTATAACGCGACTTTTTGAAAGCCTTTCCGGTGGGTTTTTCCGGTCAAAATCCGGCAGCGTTTTATTGGAATCCCAAGTTTGATAGCTAGTTTCTGCACAATCAAAGCATCCCAGGGGTTTTTCAGGGTGCTGAATCCAAATATGCCGTTAAAACACCATTTTAACTGCAACAAATCAAGATTTAAACTCAATTTCTTCCGCCGGATTCCGTCACCGGAATCTCCAAAAAGTCGCATTATAGACAACTCCTTAAAAAAATGAATAAAAATAAGAAATAAGAAATCACCTCATCTTTGTGAGATTTTAACACCTTGTATACCCATTAATTATCAAATAAGGAAAAATGGAATCATGAATTTCGGAGATGATTTTATTATTGTGACAAAATGTCTTATCGTGGAAGCGATGTTAAAAGTCCATTAAGCTTTGAATTTCAAATAAGTTTTTGTAATTATTGGGAATTTTTTTTATAAAGAACATTATCATGATAGGTAAATGGAACAATTTGAAAAAAATCTATAAAGAACATTATCATGATAGGTAAATAGAACAATTTTCATTGCAAATATGTAAAGATAACAATTTTTATTACAAACAAACACGTTAGAAAATGAATAAGTAAAGCGATAGGAAAAAGAAAATGAATAAGTAAAGCGATAGGAAAAATGTAAAAATCTAGAGAACATATATGGTGATAAACTATTAGAAAAATATTGAAAAATTATTATCAAAAGATGAAAATATTTGTTTATTAAAATATCACAATAAAAAATTACTTACACAAAAAGTCAAAGATATAAAACAAGGCATTTAAAGGTTTAATAAAAGAATCAAGATTTTTGGAAGAAATTATAAAAAAGAGTCAAAGATAATAATCAAATACTGCTACAATAAATCAACATATTAAAATATGAGAATCTAGAAAATTTGGACATTAAAAATAGAATTGATAAATAAAAAAATAATGAACTATCAATGCCCAAATACTTATAATCAAAGTTTACTCCCAAATATTCATAATCAAAATTTACTTATGTGACTTAAGAATGATAATAAGTTGTTAGAAAATAAGTTACAATAATTTATCGAGAATGAAGTATTAATGTTTAGAGATATAAAAATTTAAGACGTGGAAAAATGAATAAACATATCAAATTAATATCACAACTCAAGATGGTGTCAATCTAATTAAAGTAAAGACTATTTTGATGTTGAAATAAAAATGATGGAATTTCCAAGTGTACTTAATAATAAAAATCCAATGATTAATAATGAAACATCAATGCATGAAGAAGACAAAAGACCTAAATTAAATGAAGAAAACACTACAAGTACAATGAGGGAAAGTCATGCTATAAAGACATCCTACAAGAGCAAGTATTAGCCCCGAGAGTTAGCTCAGTTGGTCAAGTTCTCGTAGTTAAGCATTTTTTCTTTTGATGCAATAGTCTTAGTGTTATGGTTTATTTTTGCTATAAATTCTTTTGTGAGATTGCAAAATGTGATATTGTTACAATTTTGGACTTGTTATTATGTCAATAGATGGTAAAGAAACTTGGTTTCCCACAAGGCGGGTTTAGACTATTTGCCGCAAAATAGTACTAGGTTGGATATTGTAATATATTTTGATTAATGTAAGGCAACACCACTTAGCTTACAAATAAAATCACAAGAGAAAGCAACTAAATCATTCAATATATCAACATCACTCAAAAGGAAAACAATTGATTTAAATTTTAAACAATATTGATGTTAGTACATTCAAATCACATAATAGCAATCCCTCTTGGGAGTCTTATAAGCACAATGTCACACAAAGAATTGAATTATGATGTTCAAAAGTCTTCATGATTCAACTATTTTACTTAATACTCAGACGTTCATATCATCTCATATCATTAACTATGATAATTTTAAGAACATAGAATGATGTAAAGCTATTCTGAGGCGAGGAAAAAGACGTCAAGCCTTTCCATAAATATACTTTGACGACAAAGCATTTCTAAAGGGGAAGGTGATATAATAAATATAAATATAAATAAATAATAAATAATGATTAGTGAAGAGACGCATTCTAGTGAAAGTACATGTATCTACTTCAGACATGACTCTTGGTGAAAGGGCAATTCTACTTAGGTATGTATATGGGGCCCTCATTTTTAATGTGATCATGTTAATGTTCCATGCATTTTATTATATATATATATATATATATATATATATATAATATATATATTATATATATTTATTCTAAATGTTTTCTTCTATATTCTAAATATTTTGGATATTTAATTGGGGAGCCATATTGGTTGCCATCCTGGTTGAGTGGGTTAGGGGTTAATGAGTCAGTGTAATTATTATCATTGTGAACCATGACAAGTATGATATATCTTTTCAATATTCCCAATATGGGTTACCCATGGTCATTGATTGTCCTTGTGATTAATGAGGGTTGATGGTTGAATGGTGTTATTAAGTTAAAGAGGTTTATGGGTGATGGGATTACTGGGCTCCACGACTAATGGGTAAGTGGATAAGTGGGCACACAATTCATGCTTGAGTAGACTAAGGTTAGTGGGTTGATGTGATTAATATGATGAATTATGTTGAATATGGTGTATATAGTCAATATAGGTCAACCATGGTTAATGGTTGTAAACTATGGTCAACGAAGGTGAAAGGCAAGTGAGTTACTAAAATTAGTGGTCATAAGGTTATTATAATAGATTAAAGGGCTAGATGTGACAAGAAACTAATATTTATTAATAGTTGGCATGTAGTTTAATATGGATTAAGGGGTCATGGATGAGCATGTTGATAGATCAACCATGGACAATGTTGGCCAATTGTGATTGATTATGGTCCCGCATGGTAAACAAGGCCAACACTAGTTAATGACAATCAATAATCATCCATATGTTCATAGAGGGTGGAGGTTTGATGGGTTAATAGGGTCAATGGTTAGGAGGTTTATTAGTGAAATGATTATGAAGCCACCTAGTTAATGGATTGATAGATAGACAAGTGTGATGTTTATGGTTGAGAAAGCTAGGGTTTAGTAAATTAAGGTGGCTAATATGGTGAACCATGGTGGATTTGGTCTAAATAGTAAATTTGGTTAGTAGAGATCAACCATGGCCAATTGGTCTAATTGTGGTCAATGGTAGTCAATATGTTTAATGAGAGAGGAGGGTTAATGGGATAATGGCATTATTGGGTTAAGAGGTCCACAGGTGATGAGATTATCAAGCTACATGATCAATGGATTAGTGGATAATGTGGGTATGGTGATCATGGGTGAGTGGAATAAGGGTTATTCTGTTAATGTGGTTGGAAAGATGAACCATGGTGAATATGGTCTATATATTCAATGTTGTCAACTTAGCTCAACCATGGTCAATATGGTCAATTAGGGTAACAATTTAGTAAGAGATTGAAATCAATGGGTTGAGGGAGGTTACAATGGATTTGATGGTTAATGGGTTAGTTTGTGAGCTAAAAGCAAGTGGCTAGTTATGACAATGTAACTGAGGTTGTCTAATCATCAACATTAATAAACATAGGTCAATATGAGTTAAGGAATTATGGGTAAGTGGGTTACTAGTTCAACCATAGTCAATGATGGTAAAACATAAATGAGTATGGTTTACCATGATCAATAAGGTAAATAGTGGTTAACCATGGTCAACATGAGTTAATATGGTCAATGAGTGTGTAAGATTAATGGGTATTTGGGGTTACTAGGTCGTTGCATTGATTCCCAATGACTTAGTTGTTGAAGTTAGCACAAATCTATAAGTAAATACAATTATATAGTGCAAAGAAAAAACAACTAGAGAAGGAATCTTGAGACTTCATCAAATTGCACTAAAAGGATAATTCCAAAAACGAAACCACTGGGACACCTTGGAGTATATTCCACCAAAAAATTCTCAATTGGAAAGACAATGGTTGAGAACTAACAACTCTCAAGTGTAGAGGTGGACCATAGAGTTAGAGATTGACTAAATCCATAATTTGAAGAGTCATATAAATGAAAGGTTCATTACATTAATTTTTTCAAGTATGTATATACAAATTTTGTCTTTATATCAAAGGCGTAAGTGAAATAAAATCATTGATGCTAAATGCATATCACATATATCACCTATGATGTGCATCATAGTGGCAACCTTATGTGGGGTCATAGACAATTCATATCTCAATGACATAATTTTGATGTTGTGACTTAGTCATGGTCTCATAGGTTTTGATTATTCTCCAATATTGTCATGCGGTCTTAGACACACACTTTTGTTGTAAGTGTCCAACAAAACTTAATGCAACATATTGATGAGGTTGGGCAACTCATTAAGTAGTCGTGCACAAAAGTTTAACAATGATGACATAGCATATTCCTCTCATTATTTCTTCAACTTCCTAAATTTTATACATTTATTCAATTTATAATATGAACAAGAATGAAATGAATCATTTGTTATTCCTTTAATAAGGGGGTCCATTTAGTTGTGTTGTGTTGTTGTAAGATACATTTACATTTCATCACATGTTTCTATCCTGGCAATGAATTTAGAATTAAGTCGCTGATCAAATTATCACACTAATGTATATAAATAATTTATAAATTTGTTTAAAATTTTAGTTGATTTATAGAATTTTTATCGTAATCATTTTATGAGTGAGTTGAATTCATTATATAAAATGTCGTTGTGACATTGTATTAATTCCATTAAAACACAATGCTTCAACATTACATAATAAAATGAATATTTACATTAATACGGCCCACACACAATTCAAAATAGCTTTACTAGTTACATTATTAAATTTGGATTTTGAATCATTAAGAAAAAACTCCAAACCACACCCTGAACAACAAGTTATGGATTAGGGATGTAATTGGCAAAACATGGTTGACTAAAGTATGGCTAGTAAGGTAAGCCCAACAATATGAGCATGAACATCTTGGGTTAGTAGCTTGACTGGTTGGTCGCACAGTTTATTCTCCCATCCACTAGGGTTCAATTCCATGGGACATGTTTGGCCTAGTATAATAAAGCTTAAAGAGTAGGTAACTCTTGAGATAGATTCCACTTCAGTGACCTCTGGGTTAAAATAAAATTGAGGTAAAATAGTCAATTTATCATTGGTGGTTTCTTGGTTCTAGGTTTTGATAAAAAGAGGTTTGATCCCTCTCAACTACACTTAATTATTATTTATTATTATTATCCAATTTTAAGGTCATGACCAGGCCAAACACCACATTGGTGTATGAGACCCCCTTTGTGGGACAAGGGACCCACCCCCGCACAATGATTTGATTGCTAAGTCTACGAAGGCATATATACTCTACCCCCTTTGTTTTTGAACTTGTGACTGTTGAGAAATCTCAACAAGAAATTCTAGTTTAATTTGTCCTTGAATTAAACTGAGAATTAAAATCGAATTATATTCTCAAAGCAACTTGTAAATAGTTATTTAAGTTTAATTAACTTAATTAACTTAGGAATTTCGAGTTGGAAGTATTTCTGTAGTCATGTATATGTTCTCCCTAAGTTTTAGGGGTCCAATATGAATTTAAATTGAGTTGGAAATTAGATCACTTAGTTTGCTGAATTAAGTTCAGTTAAATTAGTTCCAAACTGTTTGTGGAACTAATAGAAAGTTAACAATGAGTTGGTGCACTAGTGCATCCACAAGTGTCACTCTAGTTAACTTAAGGTTCCTTCATCAGAAACTCATGCATGTTGTTTATGAGAAAAACCTAGTTGAAACTAGAGTGCAGGGACAATGTACTATCAGTTGTATTATTTACTAGAGTGTAAATATCATGCATGCATCAGAGATTGATCCTATTTTTGGATTTCGCAGTTTTGGAAACATGAATTCCCTTTAAATCTAGGCTATTCATCCTAGGAATTACGCAAGAGATTAGGGGCTTACAGAGCTGCATAATTGGCTAAGTGTTGCAAAGAGCTAGCTTGTGTGTTGAGAGAGTTGAGCATACTTGTGCAGAATTGTTCTAGTGAGAACAAGCTTTGTATCTTCACTCATATTTATGATATATGCAATATAGATAGCAGGGTTTTGAACAGTGGCTTTCCTGATATACATATTGTTTTATGCGCCATTAATTTATCTTCTTCTTGTTCATGTTGTTTTCATCGATCTATGGCTTCCACTGGTTGAAAGTAGAAGTAGATTCTGGTCTTGTGCTTTAGTAAATTGCTTGAGCTTGTGAATCTACAAGATTTTCTACATGGTATCGAAGCTAAGAAAAATATACTAGAGGAAATTTCGAAGTTTTGAGTTTTGGGTTACAGGTGAAATTGAATTTGCAATACATACTTCAGGATCGGCAGACGACGTTCGACGGTTTGCGGCTCGAGTATGCCTTGGAAGGTGACTCAAATTTTATAGCCCAGAGGGACAAAATGGATGTTGTGCCAGAGGATAATGGCTTGAAGGAATTCATCGATTAAGACATTCCTAAGCCACACACAATCGGATGTAGAAAATTTGGTCAAATAGAAGAAGTGTGTCGCAAAGGCGAGGCAGATAATCCTTGAGGGAGTTTGAGACCACATTGTCTCCAGTCTCCATGGCAAGGAAACTCTATATGCTATGTGGAAAACATTGACGAACTTGTATCAAAACAACAGTGACCAAAAGAAATTGGCACTGAAGGACAAACTTCGAAAAATCAAAATGGAGAAAGGTGAGATGATTCCAAAATACTTGACCAAGTTCACTCAATGTTGTGATGAACTTGGAAGTGTTGGATTCACGATTGCAGTGGATGATATGGTGAGTCTTGCTCTTCTAGGACTCCCAAAGAGTTAGCATAGTTATCAGGACTTTGTTAATGGTCGGGAGAAACTACCGGATTGGGAATGACCATGGTCAGATTTGATGCAGGAGGAGATCAGGAGGAACACCAAGGATGGCTCTTCACAAAGACTGATGATGAAGAGAATTGTGCCTTAGCGATTAAGACAAAGAAGGGGAAAGGGAAAGCTTCTCATTCCAAATCAGATTCTTATCATGGAGGTAAGAAGAAAGACATGATGAAAGTTAAGTGCTTTCATTGTCATGGACTTGGCCATTTTGCTACAAATTGTCCACTCAAGAAGTCCAATGAGAAGTCCTCAGGAGGAGAGGCGGGTGAGGCTTTGGCCTCTCAATTCGAATTGGACTTTTCCCTCATTGCATGCATGGTATCATCAATGATGGGAAGTGTATGGTACTTAGACAGTGGAGCTTCATTCCACATGACTGGCGACAAAGAGTTATTCAGTGACCTGGAGGACAAAGATCTCTAGATGCATATTGAGATGGGTGATGACGGGAAGTATAGTGTTACTAGATTGGACACGATTACTTTTCAGAGGGAGCATGGGGCTCCACTCACCTTGAAGAATGATGCATATAGAGGTGGGTGACGACGGGAAATATAGTATTACTGGATTGTACACAATTACTTTTCAGAGGGAGCATGGGGCTCCACTCACCTTGAATAATGTTATGTATGTGTCCGGGCTAAAGAAGAACTTGATATCTGTTGCCATGCTTGAGGATAGAAGCTATGATTGATCTTCTCGAAAGGGAAGGTGTTTCTTCGACACATAGTCAAGGGTCAAGTAAAGAAGATAGGGATTCAAGTGAAGAATCTCTATAAGTTACAGGTAGAGGAGTGTGCTGCTTTTAGCACAAAAACAGAAAGGGTTCAGAGCCGAGACGTTGGCGAGTTGTGGCACAGGTGATTGGGCAACTTGCATCATGGGGTTTTGAAGATATTGTAGCAGATCTCTACCGGTCTTCCCAAAGGTACGCTTGAGCAAGTTGATAAATGCAAGGGGTGTACTTTGGGAAAATACACCAAGTCTTCCTTTCACGATAAAGACAGTCAAGCAAAGGCTATTCTAGAGCAAGTCCATTGAGATGTGTGTGGACCATTCTCGACAGTATCCACGGCCAAAGACAGGTAATATGTTATATTTGTTGATGACTATTATCGTAAATATTGGATATTTTTTCATGCAAAAAAATGATCAAAATTTCACAAAGTTTTGTGAGTTTAAAGCATTGGTGGAGAAAGAGTCAGGCAAGAAGGTTAAAGCTCTATGGAGTGATAACAATGGTGAGTATGTCTCAAACGAGTTTAAGAACTTCTGCACAGCGGAAGGGATTAAATGGGAGTTGACGACACCCCATAACCCTCAATAGAATGGGGTGGCCGAGAGGAATAATGGAAGCATAGTAGGGGCAACAAGGGCGATGTTGCATAATCATGGCCTACTACTACACATGTGGGTTGAGGCATGCAACACAACACCTTATGTTCAGAATCATAGCCCACATCAGATACTTAAGATGAAGACACCAGAGGATGTTTATTCTGGTAAGAGGCAAGATGTTGGTCACTTCAAGATCTTTGGGTTATTGGTATATTTCCATGTGACCAAAGATGCACGAAAAAAGCTTGAGCCAACAATAGAGTTGGGGATATTTGTGGGGTACACGGATACACCTCACAACTATTGGGTGTATTTGCCGACCAATAAGATGACAATGGTTCGCATGGATGTCAGATTTGATGAGGAGAAGGCCATGCGAGTTTCCGTTGAGAGGGAGCTTGAGCTACATGCGAATGAGTAGCTTTTAGCTCCTAAGGTTGAGGAGCCTCAGATTGATGTGGAGAAGCAACATGCAGAGGATCTAGGAGTGGGGACATCCACTCAGGCAGAGTCTTCATGAGAGGGAAGAAAGTGCACCAGAGAGGCCGACAGATTGTTGGATGATGCACGGGAGAATGTGGGAGCACCCACTTCTCGGCACAGGTAGAGGAGGTCACTTGAGAGGTACACTGGATACATGGCTCTTATGGGCGAATGTGTTATGATAGAGCCATCTTCCTTTAAGGAAGCAGTGCAATAACCAGTTTGGGTTGATGCCATCGTGGAGGAGTATGACTCCATAGTTCGTAACAATGTTTAGAATGTGGTCCCGAGACCGGAGGACAAGTCAGTGGTGAGATCTCGTTGGATTTACAAGGTAAAGCAAACTACAAATGGTAGTGTGGAGAAGCATAAGTCTAGATTTGTGGTCTATCGCTTTTCACAGGTAGAGGGGATTGACTATGTAGTATACCTAGGGGGGTAATATGGGGTACAAAGGGAGGTACCCAAGGGAATAATGTAATAATGGAATGGGCCATAGTAATAAATAAGGTGGTTAACCCGTATCATGTAAGGGACCACAAGTAGTTAGCAATAATGTAATAATCCCATGGTATTAGATAGATGGTATTGAGGGAACCATGGTAAGGACCCATGGCATTGTATGTATGAGGCCTATATAGAGACTAGAGACTCCACATTGAGGGATGTCAAGGAATATTGTATGAACATGCATATGACTTGTGGAGCGTTCTCTTTCCTTAAGGAGTGAATGTATGGTGTTGCCCTACCTTAAGGGTTTGATCAATAAAGAAGCATTTCTATCTATTTCTATCTTATTATTTCGGGGTATATTTGTATTATCATATATTTTTGGATCTATATGCCTGTTCATACAATAATCCTTGACATCCCTCAATGGGGAGTCTCTAGCCTTTATATAGGCCTCATACATACAATACCATGGGTCATTACCATAGTTTCCTCAATACCATCTATCTAATACCATGGATTTATTACATTATTGCTAACTACTTGTGGTCCCTTACATGATACGGATTAACCACCTTATTTATTACTATGGCCCATCCCATTATTACATTATTCCCTTGGGTACTTCCTTTTGTACCCCATATTATCCCCCCTAGGTATACTACAGACTATGATGAGACCTTTGCTCCTGTTGTAACGTACTCGTCAATCAGATCTGTATTGGCACTATCAACATAGATGGGTTGGAAGATACATCAAATGGATGTGAAGACAACCTTCCTTAATGGCATGATTGAGGAAGAGGTGTACATAGAGCAACATGAAGGTTTTGAGACCTTTTGCCGTGAATCGCATGTGTGCCGTCTCAAGAGAGTGTTGTATGGGTTGAAGCAAGCACCCTGTGCTTGGTACACCAGGATAGATAGCTATTTCACTGGGTTGGGTTTCCTGAAAAGTGAAGTAGATGCGAACCTATACCACATAGTGGTGGAAGGTAAACTGTTGATCATTGTACTTTATGTTAATGATCACATACTGACAGGTGATGATCAACTGATCAAGTCTTGCAAGGAGGACCTTGCAAGAGAGTTTGATATGAAAGACATGGGGCTCATGCATTACTTTCTTAGCATGGAGGTATGACAGGGAGATGGGGAGTTGTTTGTGTATCAGGGAAAGTATGCCAATGAAATACTCAAGAGATTTCACATGGAGAGCAACAAACCCATGGATGCTCCTCTAGCAGGTAATTGGAGAAAGGAGGATGCTATTTCAAGGGAAGTAGTGGAAGCTACTGTTTACAGATAGCTTGTGGTTCACTCATGTACTTGGTGAACACACGACCAAATATGTGCTATGCAGTTAACCAACTTAGTCAAGCGATGGTTAGGCCTACCAAGCTATATTGGAAAGCGACAAAGCATGTTTTGAGATACCTCAGGGGCACTTCTCAGTATGGATTATGGTACAAACAGACAGAGGGAGTGAAGCTTCAAGGTTTCACCGATGCAGATTGGGCAAGGAGTCCATCCGACAGGGAGAGTACATCAGGAGGGATCTTCAGTATTGGGTCAGCGACAATTTCTTGGCACAATAGGAAATAGAGATCGATTGCACTCAGTCCGACAGAGGCAAAGTACATGGCTGCGAGTCAGGGAGCATGTGAGACCATCTGGATGAGGAAGATCCTAGTTGGTTTGTTTGGTCAACAGATGGATCCAACATGATTTACTACGATAATCAGAGTTGTATCAAACTCTTTGAAAATCTAGTTTTTCATGATCGGTCCAAGCATATTTATATCCGATATCATAATTTCAGAGATTGTGTATTGAGGCGGATTATGTTGTTAAAATACATTCCCACATAGGAGAAAGATGCTGACATTTTGACAAAGGCATTGTCGAGATGTAAATTTGAGTTTCACAGAGACATGATCAAGGTAGCTAATAATCCCTTTCTTATTGAGAGGGAGTGTTGAGAAATGACAACAAGAAATTCCAGTTTAATTTGTCCTTGAATTAAATTGAGAATTAAAATCGAATTCTATTCTCAAAGCAATTTGTAAATAGTTAATTAAGTTTAATTAACTTAATTAACTTAGGAATTTCGAGTTGGAAGTCTTTCTGTAGTCATGTATATGTTCTCCCTAAGTTTTAGGGGACCAATATGAGTTTAAATTGAGTTGGAAATTAGATTACTTAATGTATTGAGTTAAGTTCATTTAAATTAGTTCCAAACTGTTTGTGGAACTAATAAAGAGTAAACAGTCAGTTGGTGCACTAGTGCATCTGCAAGTGTCACTCTAGTTAACTGAAGATTCATTCATAAAAAACTCATGCATGTTGATTATGAGAAAGACCCAGTGGAGACTAGAGTGCAGGGACAATGTACTATCAGTTGCATTGTTTACTAAAGTATAAATATCATGCATGCATCGTAGATTAATCCTATGTTTAGATTGCACAATTTTGGAAGCATGAATTCCCTTTAAATACAGGCTATTCATCCTAGGAATTATGCAAGAGTATAGGGGCTTGGAGAGCTGCAGAATTGGCTAAGTGTTGGCCAAGAGCTAGCTTGTACACTGAGAGAGTTTAACATATTTATGCAGAATTGTTTTAATGAGAACAAGCTTTGTATCTTCACTCAAATTTCTTAAATATGCAATATAGATAGCGGGGTTTTGAGCAGTGGCTTTCCCGAGATACATATTGTGTTATGTGCCATTAATTTATCTTCTTCCTGTTCATATTGTTTTCATCGATTTATTGGTTTCCGCTGGTTGAAAGTAGAAATAAATTCTTGTCCTGTGTTTTAGTAAATTGCACCAACTTGTAAATCTACAACATTTTATACAATAACTTTTTAAAAATAAACACATACTCTTAACCATTAAACCCACTCAATTGTGTTTTAGTAAATTGCAGCAACTTGTAAATCTACAACATTTTATACAATAACTTTTTAAAAATAAACACATACTATTAACCATTAAACCTACTCAATTGTGAATTCACGGAAATAGATAAAAACCAAAACAATATATACATCATTACAAAAACCAACAAAGAAATAGTTTAACTCAACCAACCGCGAAAGGCCCCTCGGTCAAGATAACTAACAAAGACGGACGTTTGGCGTGGACAAAAACATTTTTCATTCTGCCACTACATATTTTCATAAATTAATCGACTGCCATCCTTGAACCCTTTTTTTAAGTAAATAAGTGCAATTGGGCTTGCTTAATCATCACAACTTATTTTTTTCACAAGTGCAGTTGGGGTTGCTTGATCGTCTATTGTATCTCTCGGTAGCGGTTATAGTCCCAAACTAAACCCAGAACCCTGTCATAGCTGTAGTCCAGTCTACTTTATCATTAATTGAACGGCACAGCTTCTTATCAATTTTTTTGTCTACCTCCATGGCAGTTGAAGTCCAAAACTTAAAGCCCAAAACCCGATAATCTCTATATGTGCGCATTAACCCACATCTGCAACCATGGCCACGAGCTTCTCCTTCTCCAACATGATTGACCATTTTCATTATCTGGGGAATGAAACATCACATAATCCAGCTGCTTGTCTATGTCAGAAAAGCACAGGTAAGCTCTCTCACAAGAAACTTCAACGAAAAACATTGGAAAATCACATCAAATTGATGATTTCATACTCGTTTCAACTGGCCCATTAATTATTTCGCGTATTTTACAGCAAAGGCTGTACTGGGTCATGGCACGAGAAAACTTCCGAAGCCTCTAAACGTTAGAAGAATTGCGGTCTGGGCTTTACACAATGATTTCAGAAGAGAAGGGAATTTTAGTAAGGAAATTGGTATGAACAGGCCACAGGAGGATGAACAAGAAGAGAAACCTTACAGAATACTTTCCGATGGAACGAAAGTTTATCTTGACGAGCTGGATATTCTGACTGTGTTGGAGCCTCCCAAGTACCTCGTTCCGCTGAATAGGGCTACATTCAATCTCGCTGCATATCTCTGGTAAGCCCAAGTTCTATTTTTCTTCCCATGAACGTTGTTTCTTTGAAGAAGATTACATTGAATTCTGCTGCATACATTTGATAATCATAAATTCTATGGTTCTTATATATATTCCGAGGGGCCGAGTCACAAACATCCGACTTCCTTTGGCTTATGTGCATAAGGGACATTACTTTGCCAAAATTGCACCGGTAGGGATTTTGGGCAGCCAGGCTGCCTGGCTCATAATGGTAACATGTAATGAGGAAGGAAACATCTAGTATTAGGCAACTTATATCAAGAAAAGCAATATCTAAAATATGTATTTAGCTTTTTCTTGTTTGGCAATTGACAACAAAGGAGGTAAGTTCTAAATATGTATTTGTAAATCTCTTTAAAAGACTATGAAGCCTCATGATAATACAAGTTAATGCTAGAGTCTTCTATCTTATTTTGCGTGATTGTGTTCGATTCATTAGTTTTGAGCAGAGTTTTGGAAGATCCGACTGAGAGGTGAGACTCTTTAAGCCTCACCTCCGATCAATTGCAGATCAATTGGTATCAGAGCAAGTCGCTCCATAGGGCCTGATTTTTTTTTTTGTTTCTTTCTACTAGCATCCTCCCTATTTTCCAGGTGCTATAGGTTCCCCGCAACGTGTTAGTTTATTTTTCTTAAGCATTATTTATTTCGAATGCCATCTCATGTTTCCCACATATGTTACTCTACTAATCATATTTTGGAGGTCTTGGTGGTTACTTCCTCTCAACTATTCAACATATTGCCACCACATAGAAGAAACATGCATAACTAAGGCCCATCTACTCATTTTTTTTAGTCTCAGTTCCTTTGCCTCATCAGAACATCTACAACACCCATGGCCTCTTTTGTTACAAATTTGCAACACATGTATAGATCAATTGGTATATCTCTGATTTGCCCTGGTTATGTACCCCACCCAGAATCCATGAATCTTTATATTAGGAGCAACATTCGGAGTGGGTTACCTTTAGAGATGTGCCCTACCACCTTACTTTAGTAGGCACCTACTTCACATTCAACATAGCGGCATCCGGTTTGGGTTCATTTGGAGACGTGCTCTCCCACCCCAAGCTATTAGGCCACTGCTACTTCATCAACGATCAACATAGCAACATTCGGCTCGAGTTCATTTGGAGACGCGCCCTCCCACCCCAAGCTATGCAAGCAACATCTAATGAGGAAGGAAACATCTAGTCCTAGGCAACTTAAATCAAGAAAAACAATATCTAAAATATGTATCTAGCTTTTTCTTGTTTGGCAATTGACAACAAAGGAGGCAAGTTCTAAATATGGATTTGTAAATCTCTTTAAAAGGCTAGCAAGCCTCATGATAATACAAGTGAATGCTAGCGTCTTCTATCTTATTTTGCGTGATTGTGTTTGAACTTTGATTCATTAGTTTTGAGCAAAGTTTTGGAAAATCCAACTGAGAAGTGAGGCTCTCTAAGCTTCACCTCCTATCAATTGCAGATCAGATTTGCACCTGACATTGTTCCTTTGAAACCTATGTCATTGAGCATGGTAGATCACATTGAGAATAAAATGGGGTGGATTTGTTTTTTGTTAAAATTGGCAACTAGGGCCAAATTCCATGTGGGTCATTTTATTCATGGCTGATAATATTTTTATTAGATTCCTCTCGTTGAGAGGTGTAGGATTGATCTAAAGATCATTCGATTCCGATAAGTATTTATGGAGATATGAATTTATTTTGATTATGGAATACTTATCAAGTCGATTAGCAACTCATGTAGGCTCAAAAGCGCAATAGTCGCATCTATTCAATCATCAACAGTTGTGTATAAATACAGGAGGTCTTTTCCTCATTTTGACACACCCACTGATCATCACATCTCTCTCTCTCATTGGTGCGCGGCGAAATCTTGCACTGGTGCACGACAAAATCTTGCACTGGTGCACAGCGAAATCTTGGACTGGTGCGCGACGAAATCTTGCACTAGTGCGTGGCGAAATCTTGCACTGGTGCGCGGAGAAATCTTGGACTAGTGCACGGTGAACGACTCACCAGTGGAGACTTGACAAGTTCGATCTAGGGTTTGTTGCCCTAGTTTAGGGATGATCTGAGGTTTGTTGCTGCTGATGTAAATCAGATGTATGTACTATTTCTTTTTGCTGGATTATTGAAGATAAAGGAAGATTTGATCAAAGGGTTTCCCCACATTGGGGTTTGTCCCTGGCTAGCCGCCACATCTTGTGTCTCTTGTCTTGGCTTGTTTTTGTTCCGATCGTTTAATGTTCTAATCTGCACTTTACTTTTATGTACATGTGATTGCTAATTTGTGGATAATAATAAGAAAAGATAAGTAAACTGGCTATAAGCATAGAAACATACCATAAATTAACATGGTATCAAGAGCGGAGGTGAAGACAAAGCTCGAGCAAGAGAGAGAAGTAGCAGATCACCATAAGAGAAGATTTGGCAAGGCTAATACTAAAAGAACTATGCGGGTCGTTCAGAAACCCTCTTGGATGAGGGTCCTGTGTGATGTATGGAGCTCTTAATAGTCTCCCAGGGGGGGGGGGGGTGCGAGTACTTCTTGAGCAAACATATGACCACAGGTAAAGAGATCAAAAACATTTCCTTGTAACACCCGTGGCGACTAGTAGCAGGATGATTGTTTCCCTTTGTGAGGTCTCCGATGAGGTGTTCTCCATCGATATTATGTAGCAAGATGATTAAGTTCTCGCTGTGAAGGTCTGGAATGATGTGTTTCTCCATGACGATTATGTAGCAGGATGATTAGTTCTCCTGTGAGGTCTGGATGATGTGTTCTCCATGACAATTGTGTAGCAGGATGATTAGTTCTCTTGTGAGGACAGGATTGATTAGTTCTCCTGTCGAGGCATCCTACCCATCCAATCTGGGACTCATGGGAAGTACCTCTCATCTGATCAATGAGCAGGGAAATGAGGATAGGGACCATAGTAGTATCGATGGACGCATTGCTGTATCTACTGTACTCCCTATGCTAGGATGACCTTCATTGATCTGGGACCAGTGGTAGGAGTTGTACCCACTATGAT
Organism: Pinus taeda; assembly: GCA_000404065.3. Taxonomy (NCBI): domain Eukaryota; kingdom Viridiplantae; phylum Streptophyta; class Pinopsida; order Pinales; family Pinaceae; genus Pinus; species Pinus taeda. The sequence continues at coordinate 32,204 of APFE030616169.1, read as the reverse complement.
GCTGACTTCAGGTCGGTTGAGACTGGTCTGGGACTAGTGGTACATACTCTGAGACTGACTTCGGGTCAGTGGAGGACTGGTCTAGGACTAGTAGGAGTGGTACCTACTATGACGCTGACTTCGGGTCGGTTGAGACTGGTCTGGGACCAGTGGTACACACTCTGAAACTGACTTTGAGTCAGTGGAGGATGATACTGGTCTGGGACCAGTGGTAGGAGTTGTGCTCACTATGACACTGACTTCGGGTCGGTTGAGACTGGTCTGGGACTGGTGGTACACACTTTGAGACTGACTTTGAGTCAGTATGATACATCCTCGATCATTTCTTCGTCTTCATAATTCGGACAAAGCAGAGTAGAACATAACAAAGCAGAGCAGAGCAGCTCATAACAGGGCAGAACATAACAGAGCAGAGCAGGCAAGATAGAGTAGAGTAGAGCAGGGGTCAAGCTGTACAGGGCAGTACATTTGATGGATGAATAGTAGCGACTGACAGACGAATTGCTGATGGAGTTCTCCCTAGTTGAGAGGGAGTGTTAAAATTGGCAACTAGGGCCAAACTCCATGTGGGTCATCTTATTCATGGCTGATAATATTTTTATTAGATCCCTCTCGTTGAGAGGTGTAGGATTGATCTAAAGATCATCCGATTTCGATAAGTATTTATGGAGATTAGATATAAATTTATTTTGATTATGGAATAATTATCAAGCTGACCAACAACTCATGTAAGCTCAAAAGCCCAATAGTCGCATCTATTCAATCATCAACAGTTGTGTATAAATTCAGGAGGTCTTTTCCTCATTTTGACACACACACTGATCATCACATCTCTCTCTCTCTCACTGGTGCACGGTGAAATCTTGCACTGGTGCGTGGCGAAATCTTGGACTGGTGTGCGGCGAAATCTTGCACTAGTGCATGGCGAAATCTTGCACTGGTGCACGACAAAGTCTTGGACTGGTGCACGGTGAACGACTCACTAGTGGAGACTTGACAAGTTCGATCTAGGTTTTGCTGCCCTAGTTTAGGGCTGATCTGGGGTTTGCTACTATTGATGTAAATCAGATTTATGTACTATTTCTCTCTGCTGGATTATTGAAGATAAAGGAAGATTTGATCAAAGGGTTTCCCCACATTGGGGTTTGTCCCTGACTAGCCGCCACATCTTTTGTCTCTTGTCTTGGCTTGTTTTTTGTCGATCGTTTAATGTTCTATCTGCACTTTACTTTATGTACATGTGATTGTTAATCTATGGAATATAATAAGAAAAGGAAGTAAAGTGTTATAAGCATAGAACATACCATAACTTAAAAATATGCAAGGATGATGAAATTCTACTTAGAATTGGGTTCGTGAAGAGTTATGTTGATCTAAATCTCTACATCAAGGTTGTGAATAATGAGCCCATCATTATTCTAGTATATGTGGATGATATATCCATCACAGATGTAGAGAGAATCATTCAAGGAGGTAAGAATACTTTGGTAGTTGAATTGTAAATAAAGGACCTAGGGCAGATGCACTATTACCTAAGTCTAGAATTATGGCAGAGACGTGGGGAGATAAATTTGGGGCAAGGAAAGTACATAATCAAGTTATTTCAGAAATTTGGGATAATGGATTCCAAGTTGATGACTACTCCTAGGATCACCAACCTTAAGAAGTTGAGGAGCTCTAACTCTAGCCTCATGGATCCTACCTCATATCGTTAGTTTTGGTGGGTCCCTTGATTTATTTGGTGAATACTATGCCAATCATATATTGAGGTATCTTTGTGGCACTATATATCACTGCCTAAAGTATCATAGTAAGGAATTCAAATTGATTGGCTTCACAGACTCTGATTGGGGTGGTAGTGAGACCGACGGAAGGAGCACTAATAGAGGAGCTCCTATGATCACATGGATAAGCAGGAAGCAATATCTCGTTGCATTAAGTAGTGCTAAGGCAGAGTATGTGGTTGCATGTGAAGTAGGAAAAGAGGTTGTTTGGTTAAGAAAGCTTCTAACAAATTTTTTTGAGAAGTCTCTGGGTCCTATAGTGATTAATTATGATAATAAAGGTTGTATCAAGATGTCTGGAGATCCTATGTTTCATTCGAGGACGAAACATATCAATAATAAGTTCCACTTTATTAGGAACTTGGTGCAGGATGGGATAGTGAAGTTCGAGTATGTCCTGGCAGATGAATAGGTAACAGACATACTGACAAAGGCTCTTCCTAATAAGAAGTTCAAATATCTAAGGAACCTATTGGGTTTGGTAGATATTGGTGATTGTATTGATGATAAGGAAATGGAAGAGATTCGTTGAGGCTTTTCAAGTGAAGCATTTCCTAGGGAGATATATGGTTGGCACTTTCTGTTGATGTCTGAGTCCCAAAGCTAAAAAGGTGGTGTTGGTTATTAAGCTCTGTTTTTTATACACACATGTATGTTTGGGTTGGTGGTTAGCAAGTAAGCTTGATAGTACCTAGAGGGGCTAAAAGTTTGAGTCCACCTTAGTCCCACTTAAATAGATTTACCTGGTCAGGAATATAGCCCATGGAATTACAGTGCCTAAATTATTGAGTGACTGGTTGGATAGATTGCCCTGGTCAGGAATCTAGTCCATGGCATTGCGGCGCCTAAAAGTACTTCATGTTTTCATATAGTTTGAGATCTTCCATTGTATGTTTACATTATGAATACCTCCCTAGTTAAGAGGGAGTGTTAGAAAATGTAACTATGTTCGATCTTCAATAATCTACTTGAGTCATTATGTAATGTACTTTTCAAAATAATAAATAAAAGAATTTTTGTTATTGTAACAATGAAGTCCCCATTGTGGACTTCTAGGATTAATATTGAGTTTATAGAGTCATTGTACATTCAAAGAGAACCTTCTTGGGCTTTTGAATCATGTAAAAAGGTTTTGTATCAAGTCAAATATGAATTATATACCCTCCACATCATGTTGGCCTAAGAGAGATCAAGTCAGCCTAAGTACCCTCATTCGACCCACGAGAAGCCTATATATACAAGGAGGTCGAAGTCATTTGGAGCATTCACTCTCAAGCAAGTTCGATATCTCAAGAAGACTTGGATAATTTTGAGCTCTATTGACGGGAGGTCGAAATAAGTGCAAGTTTGGGGAAGTCTATAGAAAGGAAGAAAATCGAGATTTTGGTGCCTCTCTCTCTTTCTTTCGTGGTCTGGGATGGGAGATCGAAGTCTCCTAAGATTTTGTTTTTGTTGGAAGTTGCATGTTTCCGGAAGTTGTTGCCTATTCAAAGTTGCTAGAAGCGCTTAAAGATCTAGGAGGATGACATGGTGTGGAGGGAACATTTGGTCTTGGCCTAGGGTAAAGAGTATCAAAGAATACTATTGAAAGGAAGAACTATCTTGACTGGGTTTTCCCCTCGAGGGGGGTTTTTCCCTGGCATGTGCCTATATCTTGTGTCTATTGTTTTGTGATCTTCGTACACACATAATATGGTAATTCTTGATGAAAGATAAGATAATAAATAAGTAAAAGAAGCCACCATGCTCACAAGTAATTATCAAGAAAGGAGAATCAAACCCTAATATAATATCTTTGATTTTCCAACAAGAAGTTGATTCAACATGGATCAGGTGCCACGACTTGCAGCGAGTCAACTCAATTATCTCCTACAGTAGTTAATTAATGAATTTCCTAGCCAAGTCTTTAGATAGAAATTTAATCTAATTGTTGGGTACCTTTATGTAAAAGGGAAAATAAGTCGATGAAAAATTAAGTCTTAATCCTTGATATTTCTAAAGTTAGATCTCATCTCAACCGTTGAAATTAGGTATTTTGCTTGAGATTAGGATTTAATATTTTCTATAGGAGGTTTGAGCCAAAGAAGACACACATTCAATTTGGCATGAGTTGTGATTGAGTGGAACATAGTATTTGGTAGCTAGAGTGAGAACAGGTTATATCAATCTAGCTAGAGTAATATTAGGGCAACTGTGATCAGTAGAGAGGTCAAGTTAACTTAGATCAAGAATGTTGATTTATCTTGAGCGAATAGGATGATATTTTTTCTCTTAAGCCCACGAAGTCGAGTTTTCCTTATGCACATAATTTCTTCTACTAGGCAACACGTGTGGGTCGTGTAAGGGTCAAGTATGAGAGATGACCAAGATAATTTGTTGTGTATTTTTTAGAGTAAATTCTTGCATTTCTACTCTAAAAATATTTCTCCTAATGTTGAAAAGGAAGCGCAGTGTTTATTGGTTTTCCCCACACTTAGGTTTACAAGGCATGTATGTGTTACTTTTTGTTACATGTGATTGCATGTGATTGGTTTCTAGTATTTCTACTTTTTCTATTTATTTGGTTAAAAACCTATAATATTTATTATTACAAATCAAATTAGAAAGAATTGTTTATTTCAAAACTATGATTAGTTGTTGAGACAATAAATTTGTAATTGGTTTTAAAGCAATTAACATGGTATCAAAGCACTAAACTTTGAATATGAAGCCAAGGATAGTTGACATAGATTTTAAGACAAAATTCATATTTCAATTTTCAATCTCTTCAAGGGTTTTATTCTACAATGGCAACCAGTGTTCAATATGAGGACAAGCTTGACAGTTTTTTCAACTATTTGCAGTGGAAGTTTTTAATCTTAGTTGTTAACAAGGAGAACAAGTTGTGGAATTTTGTTAATACAGTAATGGTCAAGGAGATCAAGGCATAGAGGAGTATTCTCGATGGGGTAAAATATCATCTCATACCCCATATGTCAGGATATCACAAAGAAGATGTAGGATGCACTCACTAAATTGTATCAAAGTGACAAATAGAGTTTGAAGATGATGCTCAAGGAAAAGTTGGATGGCATAAGAATGTCCAAGGGAGAGAGCATGACATGATACTTTTCCAAGATGACACAGGTCAAGGATGAATTGGTTGTTTTTGGAGATATGATTGTTGAGGAGGAGCTAGTGCATATAGTTTTGAATGGTTTTTCAAAGCATTGGGAGGTCTTTGTCAAATTTATTAAGGGTCGGGATCATATACCCAATTGGATGAGGCTTTGGGATGATTTCGTCAAGGAGGAGATACGAGAAACTGGTCAACAAGGAGATCAAAAGAAGAGGTTTGAAGAAGAGGAGACTCTTGCCCTAACAAGTAAGGGCAAATCTAAGGCCAAGAAAGGGCCAAGTAATGGATCTAATTCCAAGAGTGACAAAAAGATGGATCCAAGCAAGGATAAATTATTTGCATGCCATGAGCTAGGAAACTATGGAAACTAGCTCCCTAATAAGAAGAAGGAAAAGCAGAAGAAGTAGGTTGTTTCCGCAGCAAAGGTGGACGAGTTTGCAACATGGTTTGAGAATGACTTTTTTCTTAATACATGTCACTTGAGCTTGATCACCACTAGTGTGTGATAAATTGATAGTGGGTGTTATTTCCACATGATGAGATTCAAAGAGTATTTCACAAATTTGAAGGAGGAGTTGGATATCAACATATAGCTTGGAGACAATGTTAAGTACCATCTAACTAGTATTGGTACGGTAAATTTTCAAGGGTAGTCCAAAAAACCCTTGTTTATTGAGGACTTGTTGTATGTTCTAGGTATGACAAAGAACCTGATCTCAATTTCTACCTTGGAGGAAAAGGGTTACATTGTGACGTTTGAGGAGGGTAAATTATATATTTGTCCCAATAACTCCAGGACAGCAAAAGTGATAGGGGCTAGGAAGGGAAACTTGTTTTGATTTTAGTTTGAGCCAGCACATGAAATAGTAAGTTGTAGCAAAAGGTTGGGAAAGTTATGGCATAGGAGGATGAATCATATTAATCATGGAGCACTTAATGTGGTAAGGGATATAGTGATAGAGTTTATAGAACTTAAGGTCAAGCAGCATGAGATGTGCAAGGGTTACGCACTGGGTACATATACCAATACTAGTTTTCTAAGTAGCGACACTAGGTCCAAAGGGATTTTGGATCTATTACACTTAGACATGTGTGGGCCCATGTCAACAGTATCCTTGAGTGGGTACCAGTATTATGTGACCCTCATTAATAAATTCTCTAGCAAGACCTGGATCTATTTCATGAAAAATAAGGATGAGGCCTTTAGCAGATTCATGTATTTTAAGGTTGTATATGAGAATCAAACGAAGGAATATCAAGACGTTGAGGTCGAATAATGGAGGCAAGTATAAATGTGATGCCCTAAAGGAATTTTTTGTACAAGAAGGCTTCAAGAAGGAGTTGACAATTTTGTACAACCCTCAATAGAATGGAGTTGTAGAGAGAAAGAACGGGACTATTGTTGGAGTGACCAAGGCCATGCTCCTTGGCTAGGATTTGACTTTGTTTCTATGGGCATATTGACACCATACGACATGTTTATAGGGAAGAAAATAGATTTGGGACACATCTACATCTTTGAATGCTTTGGGTATTTCCATGTTCCCGAGGAGAAATGGACCAAGTTGGAACCTACTACAGAGAAATGTATCCTTGTGGGGTAGAGGGAGACTTTGAAATCCTACCATGTTTACATTCCTACTCTTAGGAAGACAATAGTACATAAGGATGTGAATTTTGAAGAAGAGAGGAATCTTCAAAATTCTAGCAACATGGTTGAGGTTAAGGAGGAGCATGCACCAAAGTTTGAGTCAATGCAGATTACTTCAATTACAGTCACACACGTAGATGAAAGAGTGAGTAGGATGAGTAGAGAGATAAAAATGAGGCACATGGGATTCCTCACTCCTAGCCTCAAAATTTAGGCACAAGGAGGAAGAAGACCAAGTGAGTAGAACATACATTAAGAGATGCCCATGAATATGTTGGTGCTTTGAGGTGTTCAGCCATATAAATAAAGGCTCATCAATGTTATTCCAAGTATATTGTGTTGATGAGTGAATTGATTATGGCTAAACCTACAAGCTTTCAAGAGGCATCTGAGGATTAGGTTTGGATGGATGCCATGGTGGAAGAATATTCTTCCATCGTTAAGAACAAAATTTAGGAGGTTGTGCCATGGGGAGAGGGAAAGTAAGTGGTTGGCACCAGATGGGTGTACAATATCAAGCATGTTACAGATGGTAGCATAGAAAATTTAAAATCTCGTTTTATGGCTAAGGGATTTTCACATAAGAAAATGATTGATTATGATGAGACTTTCACTCCAAGAGTCAAATACTCATCCATCAAGGCTATCATTTCTACAGCAATGCATATGGGTTGGAGGACTAACCAGATGGACTTGAACATGACTTTTCTCAACAATATCATTGAGGAAAACTTGATCTATGTAGAGCAGTCAGAGGGTTTCGATGTGCATGGGAGGGATTCCCATGTGTGCAAGTTGAGGAGAGCATTGTATGGGCTCAAGCAAGCTCCCAGTGCATGGTATGCATAGATTGATGGTTATTTTCAAAGCATAGGGTTCACCAAGAGTGAGGTATACCATAACATATACCACATTCAAGTGAGGGGTGAACCTCTCATAATGGTGTTGTATGTTGATGACTTGTTTCTCACAGAGTCTGAGAATCTCATTGCACACTACAAGAAGGACCTTGCAGTGGAATTTGAAATGAAGGATTTGGGATTGATGCACTACTTTCTAGGGTTGTAGATGTGGCAAAGAGACGGAGATTTTCTTTGGACAAGGGAAATACACAATTGAGACTTTGAAGTGTTTTAGGATGGAGGACTATAGACCCATGACTATGCTACCTGTGACCAACTAGAATAAGATTTATATTTCCATATCAAAGGCATTGGACCCTACCTTGTATAGATAGTTGATTGAGTATCTCGTGTATCTAGTCAACACCAAGCAAGACATTATTTTGCAGTGAACACACTCAGTCAGTTTAGGGTAGAGCCCAAGTGATTTCACTGGGTAGCTATGAAGCATGTTTTGAGATATCCCTAAGGCACAATTCAATATGGGTTGAGGTACACTCAACATGATGGAGTGAAGTTGGAGGGTGACACTAATGCAGATTGGGTAGGAAGTACTACTGGTAGGAAGATTACTTCAGGGAGTAGTTTCAGTTTGGGATCAAAAGCAATCTCTTGGTACAACAGGAAAAATAAGTCAATTGCACTAAGTTTTGCAGATGCCAAGTACATGGTTGCCATTATGGTAGTGTGTGGGGCTATTTGGCTTCAAAAACTCCTTGTTGGGATTTTTTATCATGAGTTTGATGCAATTATCATTCGTTGTGATAATCAGAATTGTATTAACCTCTCTAAGAATCTAATATTCCATGACAAGTTATCGCATATTGAGATCAAGTACCACTTCATCAAATAAGTGTAGAAGGGGACAGTGTTGAAACTGTAGCAAGGAGTGGCTTCTTTGACTTGTTAGTCAAAGATGCAAATTCAAATTCATTCTCATAGATACTTGAGTTAGTTATCAGTTAATGTGTGTGATGTGGCCTATCATTGATTTATTGTCAGTTAATTTGAGTTAGATGGCATGTAGTGAATTATGTACTAGTTGATGGATGAAATTAGCTATCTAGTAGAGCTAGCTCTAGTGTCTTTCAATCAACTAGTCTCTAGTTCTAGAATAGAGATATATTTGAGTTTAGTTGAGTAGTTAAATTTATGCTAACTCAACTTTCTCTCAGTTAACTGCAGCAGCTGCTAAAATTAGCCCTAGTAGGTCATGCAATTCGAATTGCCTATTGAGATTGAATGAAGGAAAAATTTGTATTTATTATGGTAAATATGTTTTTTGTGTGTAGAGCTTGATAAGCAATCGGGGCAATTCTCTTGGATATTGCACTAGGAAATGAAGAAATTCCTATTTTTTAAGGGCATATGTAACACCCTCCTCCCACATCTTCCCAAGTAACCGGCCAACTAGGGTAAAAATATGATGAGAGTCTACTATGGTATGATTCAACCTCCTAAGCAACCTTAAGGAAGTGGAATTGATGAAAACACATCAAACATACCTTCCACATCAGCAACAACACTACCAAGAGCCATCCCAACCACTCATGTATCATGCCCCTGGGTCCCACTGATTTTTTAAGCTAATAAACATATGGACGCTCCCATGATATCATCATGCCAGCATCCAGAGCTCTGGATGCTCCCACAAACTTGCATGCCTGCATCCAGGGACTATTTCCAACAGAATTGTGCTAGAGCCCCCGGGATTTAAGGCATTTTTCAAGCCCAGAATTTCAACCACTACCGAGAACTTGTTGTACCTTCCGGAATCCATTAAACACATGATGACAAGACTAATAAACCAAAATATAACTCCAAGACTAGGCTTGACCATCCCCAACTGAGACTCACATTCTGTCAAACACTTGGCATGAATGAAATCTATAGGTTTAAATAACAGATCTGAACATAGGGGACTCATACTTATCTAAGAATCTCTAAGAAGGATTGTTCCCTTACATCATTAGCTACAATATCATCTACTAGGTCATAGATACATTTTTAATTCATTTACAAATAGAAACATGAGGAGAGCCATACATCATCACTGTCAAAATACATGCTCATAACCAGTAACATAATAACATAAATACCATGGATACATCAGCCATAGAATCCACATATAAACTAGTACATTTTCACATGAAAAACTAAGGGAATTAATTTCTCATTAATAAATGTAGAAACTAACCGGGGATGGGACTACCACGTTCCACCCGACCATAGATTGGTTGAGCCAAATCTCTCTTCAACCAATCACCCATGTGCCATATTCCAAGCATGAATGTGGGACTCATAACCAACCAAAAAGAACCAAACACACATGGATTCTACCAGAGTTCTCCACCTACACCATGAGGAATTTTAGTGACTCCTAGTTTCTTGGGATTTACCGTAATCCATAGTCTGGTCCAGGGATCACTAGGCCCTACACTAAGACCCACTCTCCAATATTTATTGTACATCCTATCCTAGGACTACTAGGCCCAATGGAGAGCAACCCACCTCTTGGCTTTATCATATATCCTATCATTCACTAGCAAGGATTCCTAGGCCAACTGAGGCACACAATCCTGGCTTTACTGCAACCCACAGTCTAGCTCAGGGGTTACTAAGGCAGTGGATTTACCGTGATCCACAATCTAGTTCAGGGACCACTAGGACATGTGTTTTTCATTTCGTAGACCCACCTCACTCAGCTTCAAATCCATCCAAAAATCCATTTCAACTGAAATATGAGAACCCATCTCATTAAGGCTATCCGGAAATGGCAAGGCTAGGCTGAAAACATTGTCACACCTAGAAAAACCCATGACGTGACAGAAAAGAACCACATGCAATACCATTCATGCCAAATATAGCAAGGAAATCACACATGCAAATCAATATCAGCAAAGATCATGTTGTAGTTGTTTGATCTTACTCTTCCTTGCTTGCTCCTTCCTTCTTCTTGCCATATTTTTCCTTTCTTTCTCCAATGCCAAGTGCTCCAAGAAAACTCTAAGTTTCCAAGAGTGAGAGAGAGAGAGAATAACGAGAGAGTTGCAAAATGAACTGACCAATCTTGCCAACTAATCCTCAGAAGCCTTTTATCAATGAGGCCTCTATTTTCCTCATTTTCCATTATTTTCCTTCATTTTCCTCCTCACATGCAACCTGTGACCTTTCACCTTATTTTTCTCCTAAATTTCTTTATTTTCATAAATAAAATGCCAATAAATGCCTCACGCCTTTCCAAATCCTTAGTCATTTCCTTTGCCAATTTCCTTAGCCATAATAAACCGAATGAACACCCAATAGGATGTTTTTCCCACCATTCAGCTTGGAATACGTGTCCTGTGATCGTGATATTATATTTTTTACGTGGATTTTTAACCAGAGATGTTACAGAACCCTCCCCCTTGGGGGAACACTATCCTCGGTGTTCAATGGCACCTATAACGAACAAGATTGTTGAAAACAAAACATACTACCCATGGAGCTTTATAACACAGCTCATTGCAGTATTTACAATGACTATTGCTTAAACATGAAAATCATATTGTTTACTAGAGCTTTATAACACAACTCATTATTGTATTTGCAATAATAACCACATATACACACATACACATTTGTTTAACCCTGCAAATAATCATACTATCTATGGAGCTTTATAAATACAGCTCGATAGAGTATTTACAATAATACACACATATGAACATTTGCTCAACCAGCAAATAAAAGGATATGATTCCTGCATCCGCAATAATGGAATCCACTGGCTCACATCTCCACCGTCAAAGTAATACCAAGATTCACCTCCTTCCCAGGAAGTCCAAAGTCCACTTCCATAGTAAAAGTTGCATCTAATGTCCAGTGCTACAATCTAGCGTCACTTGTCCTCTTAGTGAACAGTTACCAGATCATTGTTCTAGGGCACACTCCCAATGTGCATCTGATTCCATCTAGCAATTTTAATGACCAGAACAAATATATCCCCAACCTTCCCTTCACCCCCTTCCATGCAGTCACATACCTTCCAAGTTTCGTAGTCACCCCCATCCCAAGCAGTCCATTCCTTGGCAAGGCTTCCTCGCATCGGAAGATACAAAAGCCAAGGCATGTCCCTGCCTCAAACCACCATACCGGTCATAGCATGCTCATGGAAATCAATGGACATTATTGGGTACCAGTTTCGCACAATTTCCCTACTCCTAAATAATTTACCAGCATACTGCTGCATTTTCCAATTCCTTTTGTTGTTCCAAATTCTTGCAATTGATTTACATCACCCAACCAGACATGTTTATGCATTCTTGTACCAAGCACATAATTTCCATTATATTTAAAATAAATTGGAATAACTTCAAACCACACTTCATCAGTGGTCTGTCAATAAGGTATACTTGCAATTCTGTTCGCTTCTTGTAACAACAAGTCAAACTAGCATATTTGTCCAAATCATTATGTATAAACATATCCCATCATGTTATCTCAAAACACAACCATCATATATTAAAATCATGAATTGCATGAAATCATCATAAACCAGAATCATATATCACATGCATAATAAAACTTAAATATAATATTGATACTTATCCTTTAATCAATCCTTAGCTTCTAGCTTTGTCCTTATTTTGTATGCACTCGAGATTGGTTTCCACACCCAACAAACACCCAGTGCCTTCTCCTCAACCATGTGCACATACACATAGTGTACATCACATGCATATAACCACACATGACATACAACACCATGAAATTCATGAACCTACACCTGACATACAACACATACACCTACACCTAGTGTACAACACAACACAATACATACTCCTACATCTGGTGTACACCATAACACAATATTACACATACACAGAGTACAACACAATGAATACACGTGATCATACCACGACTACGCAATGCACATACATAGTACCGCATATCTGCAACACAGCATGTATGACATGTGCACAATACCACATGTACACCAGTACCATATGTACACAAAACCACCTTCACAATGTGTGCAAAACATCACATGTACATGACACCACCTGCACAACATGTACACAGTGCCATATGTAGACCCCACCACCTGTACAATGTGTACACAATAACATATGTACACAACACCACATGCACGGCATGTACACGACACCACATGTACACAGTGCCACATACACAACATGCACACAGCACCACGTGCACATAGCACTACATGTACAACATGTACACGTCACCATGTGCACACAACACCACATGTACATTTATGCACACTACACCACATGTACATAGTACCATATATACAACATGCACACAACACCATATGTACATAGCATTACATGTACAACATGTACATAGCACCTTATGTACGCAACACTACATATCCAACATGTGCACAACACCATATGCACACAACATCGTATATTCTTCATGCACATAGTACAATATGTACACATCACTGGATATCCAACATGTACATTGCACCATCTATACCCAACACTGCATATGAAACATTCATACAACACCATCTGTACCACCTTGTACATAACATTGCATAAACAACATGTACACACACTATATATGCACAACACTGCATGTGCATAACATCACAGATGCAACATATACAACATATGTGCAATAGTAGTATCACACATCCAAAACCACATTGTCTCTACCAAGAAACCTTGCTTCTAGTGTCTTATCCATGCTTGTCCCAACATGTCGCAGACCACGTTTTTTTCATTCCGTTAATGTGTCTCTTATAGTTACTTGTCATAATATAAACATTGGAAAAATACAAGCATACAATATCAATTCATATCCACATGATACTGACCTCATATATTTGTCATGACTACTCTTCCCACTTGATTCCTCATAAACTAGGAACCTCTTCATGCCATTCACCTGCATAAGCAATCATTCCTCCACACGAATGATCCCTAACAACCCTGTCAGATAGCAACACACATACATACATATATACACATGTAAATATTAGCATTAATAATCATGATCCATGATGACCCTATCAGACATGACATACATACATAGATATATATACATATAAATATTAACATTAATAATCATGACCCATGATGACCCTATTAAACATGACATACATACATTCATACATACATGTATACACATATAGGCATCAACATAATCATGATCACAACATAATTACCAGATAGCATAAGACCAAGGTTAAGAGAACTCCCTTTATGCATGTGATACATGTGCAACATTGAAAACAACCATTCCCAACAAAGCCAAGGAATAGGATGCCTCACATCCATTCACTTTTCCTTTCCTGTTAGCTTTCTCATGATTGTACTACCACTATCCATTTACACCAATGGACCCAACCAACTTAGCCTATTGGCATACTCTTACCTTTATATTCCCTTGCACATGCCCCAGCTCCATCCAAGTCTTTCATTGCCTGTTGGATTTCATTCTTCTCTCCCCGAGCTCCACTAACTTTCCTCTTTCCCAACAAATTCCCAAGACTCTCAAAACATAAAAGGCAATACCAAGAAGCAAGCAAGAGAAAACCATGGAAAACTAACAACAATACGACACCACAAACAAAGTGGCATGGCCATGTACAAGACGCAAACAAAACCACAATCAAGTACAACAAATCACCAAAATACCAAAAGCACAAGACTGACAACAGACGCCATGACTCAATCCCCATGGTTCCCAGGGAAATCTCCACCCGAGCCTTCTTCATAATTTCAGGGCAGTCTCTTTGCCATGCAACTCCCTGCATCACACTATGATAAACACATAATTTTCAGTGTATAAATAAACATAACAACATATTAGTTACGTTACCTTGTTGTGCCAAGCACATTTACTTGTAACTAAACATGTCCATGCCATCTCTTAAGGGACTCCAATTCCCTTGACAAATCCATCCAGCTATAACTAGAAACTAGATGATATACCTATCAAATACATGTTCATGACTAGAGCACATATCTGCATGATGTCAGACAAAATCAAGGTTAAGAAGAATTCATGTATGTAAAGCAGTCATTCATTTGGAATTAAGGTTTCCAAACATAGACAAAGAAATTCTTACTCAATTCCTTTCTTTTGCCTTTTTACTTTGCTACAATTGAGTCTTACTATGCACTGTCACATCACCCAACTGTTAGTTATATAAACACATCAATTATTACCTTTTCAAGATAATACCAAGCATGTCACCTTGCAACTGCTCACACATGTTGGTCTGACATTCCAAAGATCAAGACATCATGTATTAATTTGAAATCAACCTTTACCAAGTCTAACAACCATGTAATACTCAACAATCAACTCATATTCATCAGTTATAATACATAATGCTACAACTATCACCTACTTACACTCAAGTACATATCAGTTGTCTCAACACATATGTGTTAGTACAACCATCTTAAAAAAAAAAAAAAACTTCACGTAATCTTACAAACACATACTCATATCATGCAATTAATCAAACATTCAAACAGATTGTAAATGTATCATGTTAGAAAATTCAACTAGATGACATAATCAAACACTCAAACATCAAATAGACAACATAATCAAACAGTCAAGCACCAAGTATACGACATAAGCAAACTCATACCTTGATGTATCTCAGGGGAGGCTATCTTATCTACACAATCAAGCTATATTAGCATGATATAACTTCACAACATATCAACTCAAACATAAATAAGATCATGATATCCATAACAATAACTAGCTAATATGTTCACCTCATAAGTTCATAAACAATTGCCATTCATGCCTAAAAATCGCATAAGCACAATCAATCTATATTACTACAACACCATATCACAAATATGGCAGCTCATACCTGAATACCATAACCATAATCATCTGCATAGACCAATCTAATCTAGCATGATACATATAACATCAATATCTTAGTTGCAATAACCCTAATGATCAAGTTCACTAACATATAATAACAACAAGTTATATATCATGCTCATCAACAACATACACCCTAATCATCAAGCTAACTATCATATAACAACAAGTTAACCTATAACATACTCATCAACAACATATAACATAATCATCAAGTTATCTAACCTAAAACAACAATAGTAATGTATACCACCACAGGTTACTATCATTCATGACTATCTAACACATGTTCATATGACTACACTAATCAACTAACATCTATCATGAATGTAATCATAACATCAATAGAATGAAAGGCATACACATAACCATAATGCATATAACAATCCTTGACATACATACTTGCATGCCCAACGTACAAACCTGTAAGACGACAAGCTCTTGCCTCGAGGTCCAATATTACAACTTCACTTTAATTATCTGCATCTCTTATTTTATCTGAGCCAACACATTAGCATCATAACATACCAATATCATCATGATGACCTAATTATGTACAATGAAATCACAATGCATGTCTGACCTACCATACATGCATAACCATAACAATGATTATGCATGCATAACAGTGTATAGACACTTGACATGAATAAAAAATTCATATACAACCATACACTCATAACGACACATCCCACAACAACACCATCAACCTTCACAGATGACATCACTACAACCATGATCAACACCATGCAAATGCAACAAGCACATTGACTACAAGCATAAGGAACACATATGCAACTGACATGAACGCATGACCAACACATTGCCCATCCAATCTGAGGGGTGAACCATGCTCTAATACCACTCTGTGGTATCAGATTTAGCCCAAAGAGAATGGAAACTAGACATCACCCAAAGAGAATGGAAACTCACTCTGATACCACTCTATGGCATCATATATGACCCAAAGAGAGCACAACTTTCTCTGATGCTACTCTGTAACACCCTCCTCCCACATCTACCCAAGTAACTGGCCAACCGAGGTAAACATGTGACGAGGGGCTACTATGATATGATTCAACCTCTTAGGTGACCTTAAGTAAGTGGAATCAACGAAAACATATCAAACATACCTTCCACATCAACAACAACACTCTCAGGAGCCATCCCAACCACTCACGTATCATGCCCCTGGGTCCCACTAAGTTTTTAAGCTATTAAACCTCTAGACATTCCCATGCTATGGGAACATTCCCACAAGCATGCATGTCTGCATCCAGAGAGCTTTGGAAGCTCCCACAAGCCTGCATGCCTACATCCAAGGACTATTTCTATCAGAGCTGTGCCAGAGTCTACGAGATTTAAGGCACTTTTTAAGCCCAGAATTTCAGCCACTGCCCAGAACTTGTTGTAACTTTTGGAATCCATTAAACTCGTGATGACAAGACTAATAAATAAAAAATTAACTACAATATTAGGCTTGACCATCCCCAACCAGGACTAACATTCTTTCAAACACCTGGCATGATTGAAATCTACAAGTTTAAATAATAGATCTGAACATAGGGGTCTCATACTTAGTTGAGAGTCCCTAAGAAGCATTTTTCCCTTTTGTCATTAGTTGCAATATCATCGATTAGGTCATAGATACATTTTTTATTCATTTACAAATAAAAACGTGAGGATATCCATACATCATCACAGTCAGAATACATGCTTATAACCAGTAACATAATAACAGAAATACCATGAATACATCAGCCATAGATTCCACATATAAACTAGTACATTTACACATGAAAAACCAAGGGAATTAATTTCTCATTAATGAATGTAAAAACCAACTGAGGATGGGACTACCATGTTCCAACCGACCGTAG
Organism: Pinus taeda; assembly: GCA_000404065.3. Lineage (NCBI taxonomy): Eukaryota > Viridiplantae > Streptophyta > Pinopsida > Pinales > Pinaceae > Pinus > Pinus taeda. The sequence goes on along the minus strand of APFE030616169.1, from coordinate 14,997 downwards.
ATTGGCTAAGCCAAATCTCTTTCAGCCAATCGCCCCCATGCCATATTCCAAGAATGAATGTAGGACTTATAACCAACCAAAAAGAACCAAACAAACATGGATGCTACCGGATTTCGCTAGCTGCACTGTGAGGAATTTTAGTGCCTCCTAGTCTCTCATGCTTTACCATAATCCACAGTCTGATCCAGGGATCACTAGGCCCTACACCCAGACCCACTCTCTAGGCTTTACTATACATCCCATCCCGAGACTACTAGGCCCAACGGAGAGCAACCCACCTCTTGAATTTATTGTATATCCCACCATTCACCAACAAGGATTCCTACGCCCACTGAGCCACACAATTCTTGCTTTACCACAACCCATAGTCTGGCTCAATGGTTACTAGGCTAGTGGATTTACCGTGATCCATAGTCCAGTTCAAGGACCACTAGGCCATGTGTTTTCCATTTCAGAGATCCACCTCACTCAGCTTTGAATCCATCCAAAAATCCAGCTCAAACGAAGTATGAGAACCCATCTCATCAAGGCTATCTAGAAATGGCAAGTCTATGCTAAAAACGTTGTCACACCTGGAAAAACCCATGCCATGATAGAAAATAACCACATGCAATACCATGCATGCCAAATATAGCAAGGAAATCACACATGTAAATCAATACCTGCAAATAATCCTATTGTTATTTTTTTATCTTGCTCTTCATTGCTTGCTCCTTCCTTCTTCTTGCCTTCTTTTGCCTTTCTTGCTCCAATTCCAAGTGCTCCAAGAAAACTCTAAGTGTCCAAGAGTGAGAGAGTGAGAGAGAATAATGAGAAAGCTCCAAAATTGAACTGACCTAGCTTGTCAACTAATCCTCGGAAGCCTTTTTATCAATGAGGCCATTATTTTCCTCATTTTCCATTATTTTCCTTCATTTTCCTCCTCACATGCAACCTGTGACCTTTCACCTTCCTTTCTCATAATTTCCTTTATTTCCATAAATAAAATGCCAATAAATTCCTCGTGCCTTTACAAAACCTTAGCCATTTCCTTTGCCAATTTCCTTAGCCATAATAAACCGAATGAACACCCAATATGATGTTTTTCACACCATTCAGCGTGGAATAGGAAATAAGATCTCTTTCCTATTTTTTAGGGGCATATTTGTGCTAGGAAATAGCAGCTCCTAGCAGGACTTATTTGCCTAAGTGTTGGTCAAGTCTTGTAGAGATTTGATTAGTATTGTAGGGAGATTCAGTCTTAAAGAAAATTCTATGTAATAGATAAAATTTCTTAGTTGATTTAATATAAGCAAGAGGGGTTTTTCCTAGTTGGGTTCCCCAAATATATTTTGTGTTCTATGTGTGATTGTGTTTCTATTCATTGTTTTCTTTCCGCAAATTTTTGGTAGAGAAATCTTTTTTCTTTTGCAGATCAGTTTGCTTTCATTAGCAATTGCAAGGTTTCAATAATTTTCTACATATAGTGAAGTTGAAGTACATTCCCACAAAGAAGTAGATAGTAGACATCTTGACGAAATCTTTGATAGAGGTAAAATTTGTATTTTTTAGGGATAAGTTGGGTGTTGTGCAGAACACCTTCCTTGTTAAAAAGGAGTGTTGAGATTATAGCTAGAAGGTAATTCTACATGGATAAAATTCCATGACATGCAGTGAGTCACCTTAATTATCTCCTATTGTAGCTAATTAATTAATTTCGTAAGTTATGACTTTACATGACAATTTAATTTAATTGTTGGGTATCTTCTTATAAAAGAGAAAATAAGTCAATGATAGATTAAGTCGTGATCGTTGATCTCTGTGAAATGTGATCTAATTTCAAACATTGAGATTAGGGATTTCTCTTGAGATTAGGGTTTGATCATTTTAATAGGAGATTTGATGCAAAGGAGAGACACATTCAAAGGCACAAGTTGGGATTTACTAGAATGCAATATTTGGTAGTGAGAGTAGAAAGAGGCTAGATTGAGTCACTTAGAGCAATATTAGGGGAAGCGTGATCAGTAAAGAGGTCAAGTTAACTTGGATGAAGTAGATCGATTTATCTTGAGCAAATAGGCTGAGTTTTTTTCTCTTAGGCCCATGAGGTTGAATTTTCCTTGTGTACAAAAGTTCTTTTGTTGGCCTGCACGTGTGGGTCGTGTAAGAGCTAAGTAAGAGAGAGGGCCGAGAAATTTCGTTGTATAATTGCTAGAGAAAATTCATGCATGTTTGTTATAAAAGATATTTCTCCTGAAGTTGAATAAGAAGCCCAACGTTTGTTTATTTTACCCACAATGGGGTTTCCAAGGTATATATGTGTTATTCTTTATTGCATGTGATTGGTTTTGAGTATTTTTTCTTCTATTTTTAATTGGTTAAAAACTCAAATTATTTATTATTACAAATCATATTAGAAAGCATTGCTTATTTCAAATCTTTGATTATTTATTGAAACTATAAATTTGTAATTAGGTTTAAAGAAAATAACAATATTGATGTATTGTAGAGTATTAGGAGAATGAAATACCTATGTCAATGCTACTTACAATAAAACATGCTTTGTTCATTCCACCAAACAAATGCTTTTAAAAATCAACCAATTAAGCCCTCTCAAAAGTTAAAAATCATTAATGGCCTAGGTTAGGATCATGGAGTAAGCATGTTAGGTCCCTATACTACTAGTGTAGCCCCTTATTGTTATTAGTGAGACCCCCTTATTGTATTTTTGTACCCATTAGTCCCCATGTTGTTGTTATTGTGCCCCATAAAGCCCACGATTGTTATTTTTGTGCCCCTACAATATTATTGTTATGTAGGCTCTGATTATATTAGGACCACTTACACTCCTATATATAGAAAGGAGTCTTGTCATTTGTATCATCCAAGAAATTTTCTTTTGCGTAATTTAAAGGACATTGCCCCCTCAAAGAGGCTGATTTTGAAGTCGTTGATCTATCTTTTCTTCTATTTTGTGAGCTAGTTGCATAACATTTGGTATCAGAGCTTTGGATTCTAGGGTTTCGCTGCTCCAAACAGGTCATCATGGAATTTTCGCAATAATTTTTTTTTCTACAAAGTTTTAGAATCTTAAATTAAACCCAATTTGAGCCAAAATCTTGATAAACCTCGGGTCCAAATTTCAGATCTTTTCTCGCTATAGTTTCATAGATATGATCCAAGGAAGTTAGGGTTTTTGCAGGCTGCTGAATTACATCCCAAACAGGTGACCTTGGGAAAATCACCATAAATTTCTCTCTGAGCATCAGATTGAAATTTCGTAAGAATGCATAGAAAGAAGACGGACTTTAGTTTTATGTGTATCATTTTCAAGTCCGAATGTCGAAACAGTGACACATGGCATGCCGTACAAGTTCACTCTACTGAAAAAGTATATAATTAAGTCATTATGGGATATTGGGCATAACTCTTTCTTGGATAATCCAATTTTGATCAGACTGATGGCGTGGAAAGAGGACACAGAGGGCTACCATAGGTCACAATTTCCGACCTTGTAGATCTGAAATTTCATAGATAGAACAAATTCAAGATCGAGCTCCTAAAAGCAAGAAAAATAATGACTCAAATCAAGAAAATAGAAACACCTAATAAGCAAAATTGGAGAGATGATTTGA